>JAKTUE010000035.1:0-133240 GCA_030556525.1 Wickerhamomyces quercuum
ATGTTCGATTGGGTGTTTGTCGGATGTGGACATAATTGAGAGTTAAAGCTTGAGTTAATTTAAAGTATAAGAACGGAATATATCTGTAATATTGATATGATGTGGATATAGAATATATAAAGTAGAATAGCAGAATAAGGGAAATAATCTCCTCCTCTTATACACAAACCAGCTATCTCTTATCTGTGATGAAATGAGACACGTGTTTAATATTTATCTTCAACTATGTTTCATATTCCTAAACCAATATACCAATCAGACCTTAACAATATAACAGTGCATCATATAAACCATACCATGTGCTTAATATAAAACCAACCAACACGTGTATGTTTCTATTTATAACTCACACAAAGTAACACTAACAAAATATTCAACACCCTATAAATAAAGCACAGCTGCTGAATCTTCAACTGGTAAAATCTTGATTAAACTTAACTTTCTCTTGCACAAAAAATCATGACTACACAATTGGATGCTGATTTGACTTATACTGATCTTAAGCTGATCCCACAAAAGGTGGCTGGATTGAGAAATTCCTTCAATGCTGGAAAATTGAGAGATGTGGAGTATAGACTTGATCAATTGAGAAACTTGTACTTTGCAATCAAGGACAACGAGGCTGTTATCAAGGAAGCTATCAGAAAGGATCTGAACAAATCTGATGGGGAGGTTCAACTACAAGAGTTGAATGTTTTCTACACAGATATCATTGGGATTATCAACAATTTGAGAAAATGGGTAAAACCTTCTTATCCTTCTGAAGTTGGTATTTTGTTCAAGTTTGCAAGTCCAAAGTATATCCCTACACCTCTAGGTGTTGTCTTGGTAATCGGTGCCTATAACTACCCACTACTGTTGAATCTTCAACCGGTCATAGCTGCTCTTTCTGCTGGTAATACCATCTTGTTGAAACAATCAGAGTTGTCTCCAAACACGGCATCTGTTTTGACACAAATCTTGGAAGATGCTTTAGATCCTGATGTCTTGCAACTTGTTAATGGTGCTGTTGAGGAAACAACTGCTCTTTTGAATGAAAAATTCGACAAAATTATCTACACTGGTAGTACTACTGTTGGAAAAATCATTGCTAAGAAAGCTGCTGAAACATTAACTCCTGCGATTCTGGAACTAGGTGGTAAAAATCCTGCTTTCGTTACAAAGAATGCTGGTGATTTGGATACTACCATTAAGAGACTAATCTTTGCCAAATTCACAAACTCTGGCCAAGTTTGTGTCACTGTTGATTATGCTTTGGTACACGAATCGATATATGATGAGTTTGTTTCAAAAGCTGTGGAGCATACAAATAATATATTTGGTGGCTTTGACTCAACATCTTATAACAAGATTATTAATGAGAGAAACTTGAAAAGATTAGAAAACTCCCTATCAGAGACTAATGGTAAAATTGTCTATCAAAAAGATAAGATTGATTATAAAGAAAGGTATTTCCCGTTAACTATAGTTAAGGATGTTACTTTCGAAGATTCTTTGATGAAAGATGAAATCTTTGGTCCAATTTTGCCAATTGTTAAATATTCAGATCTTGATGATGCTATTGCTAAGGTTACTACAAACCATGATACTCCGTTATCTTTATTAATTTATTCCAAAGATCCAGAAGAGGAGAAATATTTGACTTCAAGAATCAGATCTGGTTCAATCAACGTTAATGAAGCAATGATTCACGTTGGATTACCAAGTTTACCATTTGGTGGTGTTGGTACTTCCGGTACCGGTAATTATCATAGTAAGTTTGGATTTGATGCATTCAGTCATCAAAGAGCCTATGTTAATCAACCATTTTGGGTTGAACCACTATTTGGTGCGAAATATGACTCTATTAAGAAACCGGCAAATGCAATCACTAATTATCTAATGGTTCCAACTGTTAAGTTCTCCAGAACTGGCAAAGTTCGCACTGGATCTGGACCAATTAGTTTGATAATTAAAGGCGCAATTCTTGCTGGTATTGTAGGTGTTGCCTTAAAAAACTGGTTAGGGTCTTTTATTCATGATTAATTAGTTCATCAATGTCTGCAATTTTTTGTTTCAACTTTTCTTCTCCTGCCCATGTAGCTCTCTTATTGATATTTATTGGTAGAATAATTATGCCATTAGAATCAGCTTTTCCAATTCTATCATCAAGTATTCTAATTTCTTTCTTTAGGTTAATGGATGAGTATTCAAGGTCCTTATAGAAATGATTGATATCATCAGTGAAGTCCTTCTTGATTTCTTCTAGTTTGTTCTTATCAGAAGCATTCTTCTTCAAGTTGGTTAGGTTTGTCAGAGCAGATGAAGAATGTGCCAGAATTGAAACTAGCTTCTGGATTATGTTGTATTAGTGATTGCTTCAGAATAGAACTTGTCCCAAACGAATAAAGAAACACATACCAAATCAATCTCATGCAATGCTTCCAGTCTCTCCTGAACGAATTGATGTTGTTCCTCTTTCGACATTTCTTGTGCAAGTACGGTAAAATAAATAGCCTTGACCCAACCTCCAATCCTGTTCTTTAAGGCTCTTCCTAATCAAACAACATTTAAAATCAAAACATAGAAGAAGGCCCCGTGCTCCCAACGAGAAGAGACACACACGTTATGTTGAATTACATAATCAAAAGGAGAAGGAGACACACCCCAATTGTGGTGTTTGGGTGTAACAGTCACCATATTCTGAAAATTACTGAAGTAGCTAACATTCGCTTGTGTAAATATCGTACCTAACAAATATATGCTGCGCTAACCAACCCAACGCATAAAACACATTCGCGATGTCCAAGTGGATCTCACCATTTCGCGAAATCAAACAACAAAGTGAAAAAAAAAAAATTTGAACGCTACCAGCATCAACTATCATTTAGCTCTCCAGACTTTCCATTCAGCAAGCAAACAATTGATACAATGTCCGGAAAAGAAGTTCTTGTTTTAAGAGGTACCTTAGAAGCCCACAACGGTTGGGTCACCGCTTTAGCCACCACCCCAGCTCAACCAGATTTATTATTATCTGCTTCCCGTGATAAAACTTTGATCACCTGGCAATTAACCCGTGATGACCAACAATACGGTGTTCCAAAAAGAGCTCTAAAAGGTCACTCACACATTGTTCAAGATGCCGTCATCTCCCCAGATGGTGTTTTCGCTTTATCCGCTTCTTGGGATAGAACCTTGAGATTGTGGAACTTGGAAACTGGTGAAACTTCCCAAAGATTTGTCGGTCACACCGGTGATGTTTTATCTGTCTCTATTGCCAACAACTCTAGACAAATTGTTTCTGCTTCAAGAGACAAAACCGTTAAAGTCTGGAACACCATTGGTAAATGTATGTCCACTTTAACTGGTCACTCTGACTGGGTTTCCTCCGTTAGATTCTCTCCAGATGAAGAAACTCCAACTGTTATCTCAGCTGGTTGGGATAAATTGGTCAAAGTAAGTAACAACAGTGATATTGATTATATTCGATTTAATTGGGTTTCTTGTGTTATGATTTCTAAATGATGTTAATCATATTTGCTACTTCAGACGTTGCCTATCTGCTTCGAATGAGACATATCTAATCACCAAGATCTCTGATGTTTTTTCAATTTCTAACCAAGTTATTCAATTAATCCAATCATATCCTTCCTTTTATGTCGTCTTCTGTTATACTAACAATTATCTTTTCTTATAGTCTTGGGATTTGAAAAACTACCAATTGACCGCTGACTACATTGGTCACACTGGTTACGTTTCAACTATCACCATCTCCCCAGATGGAACTTTAGTTGCTTCTGCTGGTAAAGACGGTTCCATCATCTTATGGGACTTGAACCAACAAAAAGAATTATACACCTTAGCTGCTGGTGCCGAAGTTCATGCTTTAGCCTTCTCTCCAAACAGATACTGGTTAACTGCTGCCACTGCTAACTCCATCAAAATCTTCAACTTACAAGAAAGAGAATTAGTTGATGAATTGAAACCAGAATTCGCTACCTCCGGTAAAGCTAGAGACCCAGAAGCTATCTCCTTAGCTTGGTCCGCTGATGGTCAAAACTTATTCGCCGGTTACACTGATTCTATCATCCGTGTCTGGCAAGTCATGACCAGCTCTTAAGTTTTTTCAACTTGATTGCTTGTCTGTAAAATAATATAAAATGATCTAAATAATGTATTACCATACAGATTTGTAAGAACTAAATAACGCATGCAAAATATGTATAATATGTATAATATAAAAGTGTTACATTCTATCTATGTGAAGGTTTTTAAAATAAATAAGATCAAAGCTCTGTCTCTCCAATAATGGCCATTGCCTTTGCGTCACCTTTCGAAACC
This sequence comes from Wickerhamomyces quercuum, assembly GCA_030556525.1. Taxonomy (NCBI): domain Eukaryota; kingdom Fungi; phylum Ascomycota; class Saccharomycetes; order Phaffomycetales; family Wickerhamomycetaceae; genus Wickerhamomyces; species Wickerhamomyces quercuum. Next base: position 4,321 of record JAKTUE010000035.1, read on the forward strand.
AACGGTTGATCCAATGCTTCGGCAACACACAACCATGGACTTCTTGAGCCTCCCCATTTCAAAACAGAGTTCTTGAATTTTTCACCATTAACTCTATCCAATGGATTTTTTGCGAATAAATGATCCCAGACCTTGGAAGCAATTGCCCTATCTAATAAATATGAATAGTATGAAGCACCATAACCGAACAAATGACCAAATCTACCTTGCCAGTTAGAATGGGTGTCAGGAAATATTCTCAACTTATGTTCTAAACCATGGTATAGTGTTGTTGAGTCAAAATTGTCAGATAACACCACTTGCGAATGTAGTAACTGATCTAATAATGCCATTTTGATTTGTGCGTATGCTTCGGTATTTTTTAAATAATTGTTTTCATTCTGATAAGTTTCCAATAAGGTTAATGGAATATGCTCATCTGTTAAATAGTGTCTTGCAAATGTTTGAATAACTCTTGGGTCCTTTGCAAAATGTTCCATCAACACACTTGGTAATTCAACAAAGTCAGTGGCGCATCTTGTACCACTAATGTTATGCAATGAAGTTCTACCTAACATCGAATGCATAGCATGACCCATTTCGTGAAAAATGGTTTCAACTTCATTCAGTGACAACAAACATTTACCAATGTTTTTGTTCTTGTCAAAGTTGCAAACTAGTGAAATAACAGGAAGTTGAAAAACTTCTTTTGTAGTTGGAGATACCCCAGTCTGGATCAATTTCAACTCTTCAGCATTTTCGTCAGGGTATATTTTTCTAGAGCAACAGACTGTAAAATGAGCAGGGTTTGGGGTTTTACCTGACCTTTGGAATAAATCACAATACACCACACCAATTAGGCCCTCGGTTTCACTCACAACATTTAAACGACGAACGTCATCACTCCAAGTTTCACCTTTTTGAACTTTCGAAGGTAATAGTTGGATTCCATATATCTTATTGAATAGATTTGATAAGCCTTGCATAACAACTCCTAATGAGAAATATGAACTAATCTGCTCAGAATTGACAGATCTTTGATTGGTAGTATATAAACTTGAGTAATAATCTCTGTCCCATGGTTTTAAAAATTCTGCAACTTCATCATCACTTAGATCCCTATGCTCATGCCCCAATGACTTCGCCTTTAGATCAGCTAGTGATCTTAACTCGTTTATAGCGTGTACTTTGGTCTCATCAGCAACTTTATTCAAAAAGTTCTTTACATATTCAGGTTTTTTCGCCATTTTCTCATCTAATTGATAAGCTGCAAAACTCTCTTTACCCAAGATATGTGCTAAGATGCCTCTATATTTTAGCATTGTCTCTAGTAGTTTTACTTGTTCTTCATTTGTGCTGTGCAATTCAATCCAAACCTTCTTACGGACTGCCTCATTCTTTGCAGATCTCAAGATGACGTGTGGTAAATGACCCCATGTTGGAATTTTATAGTTTTGCCTTGTAAGATCGAGTGTTAAGTGTTTCAGAACAGATTTATCTAGATCAGTTAAATCCTGGACAGGTATGTAGACATAATCCGTTCTTGGTTGGCCTAGTCCATTAGTAAAATGTTGACCATAAACAGCAATCTGTTGAGATAATTCAATGAAATCATTTCTTGTATTTGGGTCCATATTGATACCAGATTTTTCGAAATCCGTTAAAAGGATCTGACCAACTTGGATTTCTTCTTCAGATAATTCTTTCAAGACATCTTTATTGTTCAAAACCTTTTTCAAGATCTCATACAGCTCAACGTTGGTGTTCAACACATTCATGAATTCAAACATCTCTTCATGGCACTCCTGTGCAGCAGTGATGAACGATTTGCTCGGGTGAGAAACCCTGATGAACTCAGCTAGGTCTATCACACGACAAAGAATATCACTTAGTCTATCCAAGTTTGTGATGTAAGCTTTCAACCCTTCGAAACTTTGGTCGGAGGTCATCTGCTCAACTAGTACATGGGCCTTGTTGAGGGAATCCTTGCTGAATTTCTTTAACCCAGAAGGAGAGGTTAAGTATGGATTCTGAAATAGACCAGTTTGCTTGGTGAGCCTTCCAAAGAAGGACGATGTTGATCCAGAGGGTTCGGCGCTCTTGTTGAACTTTTGCCAGAAGACGTCGTCATCAAACACCTTCCTTATGAGATCGTTATCAAAGTTTATCTTTGTGTCGAGGGTGTCATTATGCAAGATTGAGGTTTTGTTTAATTGAATCTGATCATTTGTGATAGGATGGTGGTGATTAAGGCGGGAGACGACAGTGCTGAACGACCGAAGACGAGGCGCGGAGTAGTTCAGAGCCAGTGAGCGCAGCGTGCGTGAGACTCTCATAATGAAACAAGGTCAACACTTCCAGAACAAGCAGCTTAAGCAGACTCCTCTTTGGTCAAAATCCTGTATTACACCATAAAGCTTCTCCAATATTGACAGAAGTTTTTACTCAGCTCGAAACACAAAAATTCGCGGGTTCATGTTGGCACAAACTAGTTCTTTAGGCCTTGCAAAATATGTAGCAAGCGAAGTGAGATTGGGTGGATTTGTTCTTCTACAGAAAGTAATACTATGACCGGGAGTTGGATTGCTCCGATGTATATACACGCTTATTTTAACTGCAAGAAATCAGGGCCCGCATCATTTGGTTTTCACTAATTGAACATCCATCTCAATATCTGGCTGATTACCAACGTTATCCAGAAGTGCTTTTATTCTATCGTTCTCATTATCGATGGAGTTTGGGATCTTACCTTCGCTTTCAATTCTCTCGAACTCATTTTGCAGTCTTGCAAGCTCTCTTTCGGCTTCAACGACCAAATCCACAAATCCACTACCTTTACCTCTTAATCTTGATTCTCTCAGCAGGTTCTTCGCAGAATCCAATTTACCCAGATGTAAATTGATGACTCCTAAACCGTATGTGGCGAGAGCAATCGACTCATCGACACTGTGCTCCTGGCGAAGTTGTGCTGGTAATTTCTTTGAGAATTGTAGAACAGCATCGTAACACTGTGTGGCCCAGCTTAAGCATTTTTCCTTATCCGTTCTGTACTCAAGAATTTCAGATTCCGGTGCGTTCGATTTGGTGGCAGATATTTCCTTCGCTTCGTATTCTTCAGCTTGTAAGTATAGTAAAGATCCAAGATTTGTTTGGGACATTAGAATGTCGCCTGGATTGCAATCGGCATGAACCATCCATGAAGTGGTGGCGATCTTCGCACGAATAGCAGACATTAAATCACCGGTTGCAACACAAATAGCAACATATAAATCTCTCACGTTGAATAGTTCATTACGGAAAGGTTCCCAGGCAGCTCTGTCCTTGTTGATTATTTGAATCTGATTATCTTTGTCAATATTGATCGAGCCGTCATCAACCTTATTCTCAAACGGTATGTTTGAATTAGCCCCTTTTTTATCACCAAACAATTCTTCTTTCTCTTGGTTAATTAATTGAGCGCCAGTTGTGCTTCTTCTTCCAACTTCTTCTTGAGCGATCAGAAAGTGTGTAAGTAAGAGAGCCTTTGAAATCTGTACATTGTTTTTATTCAATTCAACCATCTTGATGACGATTCTCAGATCTTTCTGAATGATATGTGGTCTCAACTCATTAGAAATTTTACCTGGGGTGGTTAGCGCATCTAAATAGCAAGAAGCAATTTCAGAATAAAGCATCAATGCGTCAGCATTCATATTTAATCTTTCATACATCTCACCAATTTTCAGTTGAATCCCAGTATATTCATCAGAGAGAGGGTCCAATTCCTCGGCATCAGCCTGTTTTAAAGCTTCATGGTAGTATTTTAATGCAGTAGCATAGTCTTTATTACCTTTCTCCGATTCTGCCCATAGACCTTTTCTCAATATCTTAGCAACTGAGGATGTGAATGTATGATGAGGCCAGTAAACCCACCATGCTGCTACACCAGTCACACCGAGACCTGCAAGTGTATATAATAGGATGGTTGGCCACCTTCTTCTCTGTTGCTGGCGTTGGTACTGGTTTCTCCCAAGGCCTGCAAACTCGGCTGTTGTGCTTGAAAATAGACGTCTGGACACAAAACTTGGTGGAGACGGGGTTCTCAATGATCTCAGTGTTCTCACACAGCTTATTCGAGTCTTGAACATGTTGGACAAACTCTATTTGAGACTATTTAAAGGCCTTTCAAAGAGCAAGTTTTGTTCATCTTCGGGTCATTTTGTTTAGGCTTCTCCTACATAAGAATCTTATTCGCGAAACTACCCTAATCTAATAGCGAAGAAGTAATAAACCATTAGGATAAATAGAAGATAGTTTTTTCGGTTGATAATGAGATTTGATGGATACAAGGGTAGTCTCTTTTGGTAAATTTTCTATATGTATTTATAAAAGATTGCTTGAGTCTAGTCTATTTAAAGACCCAAAACATCAAGACATATTCTTATAATCATACTAAATATCTATAATTCTTCAAGAGTTTCAGTAACATCCGTTTCAATGCGGCATATGAATTGACTATACGTCTAACGATAGCATAGCTAGGTTAAAGTCATGTATATTGTTCATATGAGCATTGCGCTAACAAATGGTACTTGTCCCCAACTTGAAAAGATCTGTTGGTCCAAGAGACAAGAGTTTCAGTAACATCCGTTAGTATGAAGTCTAAAGCTAATAAAGCAGCTCATCACTCTGGATCATTGAAGCATTGGTTAGAAGATGAATTTGATAACATCAATGCGGCATATGAATTGACTATACGTCTAACGATAGCAAAATGCATAAGAACTATATCGTGATGTTCATGGATTTGAGAAAGATTATAACAGCTTTTACACTATGGCTGAACTTCATGTAATCATAGACGCAAGGACTATGATAATACAACGTGATTTTGGATATCGTTCATTCCGAACTAACAGCAAAAGTTTGTGCAAATCCAATCCAAACATTTGTTTCAAAAACGAATTGGCTTTTTGGAAAAATATTTTTTTTTTTTCCAGTTGACTAATGTACTAATGTTCATTCATATTCTATCAGCTATATAATTTTAACTAATAACTGGTTATCGTAGACTTATGATAAAACAACAAATTGAAGGTACGAGTTATGTGATCTGGAAGTAAAGATCTTCACCCACACAGAAATGTGCCCCGCCCCATAGGAGGCGTGTTGGATTGAGCTGCCATCTAACATAAGCACGAATCTCACCACCAACTATGCTGCTTTCTCTAGTGTGCTGTTACGAAGTGCCATCATACCAACAAAACAAGACCATTCAGGCGTGGCTCGATGCCTTAACAACCGTGAAGAAAGAAAAAGAAGAAAGCCAACGGGTCTTCAGTCAATGGTGGTATAATCACTGGATACGCATGTAATTACGTTTGGTGAGAATGTGCGTGTACTCATAAAAGACTGGCCGTATCTCTACACTCTTCTTTTAGCTATACGCCATCAAATACACTCAGTGATGTGCTCTGTACTATCATTGGTGTCACTCTTTGATATTAGATTCTTATTCTTATTCTTATTCCTTCCCTTTATCATCAATCCTCATACTCTAACATGGGTCCCAGCCTACAACCGTCATGATACTCGTTTCTTTTTCCTGGTTTTGTGGTCCACTTGTTTCTGTGTCATCTGGCTTTTTGCTTTCATCTCTGTGGTTCTTTCCTTTTGTGTCTAATAGCCTGATTCCTTTTTGCACCAAAAGTTTGTTTCTGTGGTTTTAAGGCTTTGTGTCAGATGTCTCTCTCTTAATTGAAGAAAAACATAAAAGAGGTACAGAATTCCAAAACTTTCACTTCTATTCATTTCTTCTTTTCCATCTTCATTCTTCTCAAAGTTCTTCCAACGATTCATATGTTATTAGATATCGTCTTTACCTGTTCTTGAACCTTACGTCTTCACCTTTTTACAGATCTGCATAGGATAATGACTGAAATTTCATCCATAGATACTATCTGCTTTATGCTTTATGGCTGATTTTTTTCACTTGGTTTGTTGGTTCAGGTTTCCCTTATCTTCACGTTACTTCAGAGTTGATATTGGTTAGTCGGGGTGTTCAGTTAGATTCAACACACTTCCTTTTTATGAACACTAACGTTGGGCGACATTTTGTGTTATCTGATGTGTTATTGGACTTCGCTGGATTTTGTGGGTCTCTGTACTTCTTCAATTATAAGCCTGGTCAGCTTTAACGGAGTCTATGGAGCTTACAGGGTTAGAATATGTTTGATGGGCTGGTCACCCAGAAAAATACTGTTTTCGGTCCAAGAAGCCATCAGCATCACATTGATTCACAAACTTCAGTTTATTTCCCATGAAAGCATATTTTCCATTATAGTATGCTCCAGATTGCCCATCACTTATGATATTTTGATAAAGTATCACAATATTTGGTGCTTTCAATTTGATAATATGGTTGATCTCGGTGTTTTAGATTTCACGATTGAAAGATAACAACTTCATGAACTTTCGTATTATATTTGCACATTTTGAACTTGATGAATATGGTTTATCGCGGATGGTGCGGTTTCATAATGATAGTCATATGGTCCAGAATCTGTTAAGCATTGGATTTGTTTTGTTCTCGTTCCTCATTGTCTTCCAGCCTCTTGTTGCCACGTCTAGAAGACAATTCTCAACTATTTTATTCGTTCAGATCTCTTCAAAGATTGTCCTGAACAATCAATACATTTTCAAAACAAAAAAGGGCCTCGGTTCGCTCAGGCACTGCTAATCAACAGTTTGATGCATTGGTCGTACAGAAAACTGTCGTTTTTTAGTGGAAGGATCTCTGATCTTCTGGATTATCTGGATTCAAGTGTTTGGGTGAATGCTATGTGATTACAACGTGGTTTTCTGGTATCAACCACTCAATACCAGTTACCCTGGTATTTATCTATTGGTTTAGAAGCGTTTGAAGGAAAATAAGAGTTTTAATATCTGTACAACAATATGAGCTCACTCGATTATTTGTGCATTACAACTCTATCCGTACCCTCTTAAAATACTGGCTGTTTCACTTAAAGGGCGTTGATGACGAAGAAAGTTGTGGTTATTGGGGAATATATCAATTTTGAAGAAAATGAATAATGACATTGAATTGAGAAACTTAACGATTAAAGTTTTTTGATTGGCGATGAGACTTCATTGATATACCATGCAGTTTTCTTTGGTATATTGTATGTCTATGTAAATATAAAAGACTGATTGTGTCTAATTTATCCAAAGATCTAAGACATCAAAATACAATGCTCTTCTCATGATATACCACCAAGTTCATTGGATCAGAACCATATGGATGGAACACTTTAGGTTTCGATCTGTTTCTAATGGTATCGTTTTCCTCAAACCAAAATCAACGGGCAGTGAGATACCCCTAGGTCCATACAGTGAATGGCTCATTGTTCACTAGACGCTATGGTATAATACATTACTCAATGAAGCAACATAGGGCAGACATGAACAAGCTAGTCCAATTATCTTTCTGCAAAATTGTGAACTAAGGGAGTCCTTGATCTCTTGACTCTTCCAAAAGCGGGATTTGGAACAAGTCTAATGGAAGTATCTTTAAAAAGGTGATGGTCGCTATGCACTCTTATACAAGTTCCAGAGCTGAAAAGTTAAATAAACTAAGTATCGCAGGTTCTTCTTTCAAATTACTGAATCTCTTTGCATCTCGAGAAGGCACGCCAACCAGTAAACAGGAAAATCTTTGCTGCTCAACCCTCAAGCTAGCCTACTGTGCTGAGTATTCAAGTACACAACACCTAATCCTGGTCGCTCAGTAGCAACTACTTCTACGACTGGAACTGCCACCTTTTTAGTCAACCACAGTACAGCCCAAATTAAACTGTTCAATTCACTTGTTGTAGCGAGGAGGGCATATGATAGCTACATATTGAACCAAACCACTTCTAGTAAATTGTACGTTCGCATATATTAATGAAAGACTGGCTGTGTTTGATCTATCTCTAGATCTGCTACAAACTCTTCTCTTCATGATATATCGATAAATTCAGTACGAGTTTCGATGATGGGCAATACTAATTTGTGAATGCACAATTCTACGAGTATTGTTATCGACAGCACATCAAATCGGAAAGGCCTAGCCCCCATTACTTGATGATAATCCAAGTAAAAAAAGGTTTCAGCCTTCTGAACAATCAGTGAACTGTCAATGTTTCTTGTAAGATATGCAAACAAATACAATAACGACCCAAAATCACTCAAAGAAGAAAGAACCTGATCGCGGACGATAATGGTCTCTTCAAAGCCAAATGCAATAAAACCGTTTATGATAGACACTGAACGATACCTCTACCGAAAAGATGGTAAACCCACCGTCACAGTCCAGGTAATACCTTATATCTGTTATATGTGTAGTGTGGTGTTCGCATTCCTTGATGGCACGCACCAATCAGTGTGCAAACCCAATGTTTCAGACGATGAGGGGTTATACGGGGCTAATAGACCAACAGACAATAGCTAACTAATAGACAATTGAAAAAGTTTTTTTTTTTTGGGAAACAGCGAAAATACGAAAATACAACCGTGTCAGGACATTAATTGACCACTACAAAATACCTAGTCAAAGGGGTATTTTGAACAGAAATGTTTCCCAATTGTCTACACCTTCCTCCAAAGAACTCCGCCGGATATAATCTCATCTCATTACACGATCTGAAATGTCTCTGGATTTGAGTTGTGTTTAAGTATCTAAAATCGTTGTACAAAAAGGTAGGGAAACCGGGAAACCGTTCGCGGGGCTTGATAAATAAATAAATAAATAAATCAGCAGCAACAACTTTACAAGACCAGAAGAACCTCTCAACTGGACCATTAATAGAGATTATGAGGAACCGAAAATGTGTGGAAGATACGCACAGTCATTGGTAAGTTTGATAACACAGCTTGCCTTATTTCACCTTGTGCTCTTAAGTATTAACCAAGCTTGCAATAGAATGCTGTTCTTCTACAGCAAGCAATTGAAGAGAACCAATTACCAGTTACAGAAGTTCGTAATGCTAAAGACGACAGGCCTTCTTACAACATAGGCCCAACAAAAATGGCACCAACCTACAGAAAGACATCGGGTGGTGAAAATGTTCTTCAGTACATGAGCTGGGGATTGGTGCCATTCTGGCAGAAGAAGAGAGCCGATGCCAACCAGTACAGAACGTTCAATGCTAGAAAAGAATCTGTTAATGGGAAATCAAGAATGTGGGCCCCTGTTAGAAGTCATCAAAGAGTCGTTGTGCCTATTGAGGGATACTACGAGTGGCAACATAAGAGTACTGGTGCTGCTAAGAGTGCTGTTGATAAGATCCCATATTACATCAAAAGGAAGGATAATAACCTCATATTTTTGGCTGGACTCTATAGCGAAGTTCAGTTCGAAGGCGAGCAAGAAAAGTTTTATACTTTTACAATCATTACTGGCCCTGCTCCAAAACAACTAGCGTGGTTACATGAAAGAATGCCTATTGTTTTGATACCCGGAACGAAGGACTGGGATAAATGGTTAAGTAGTGAAGAATGGAGTGAAGATATTGGAGAGAGTTTGAATGAATACAATAAAGAAGACCTTGAATGGTTTGAAGTCTCAAGAGACGTTGGAAAGATAACTAACGACGGGCAATATTTGACTAAACAGGTCAAAAAGGACTCCATTCTTTCATTTTTCTCTTCAAAGAAGGAGGATCATTTGAATGGAACAGATAATGGACACACCAAAGGTCATGAAGTAAAAAAAGAGCATACAGACAGTCACAAGGAGGATATTAAAGAAGAGCCTAACTCCAAAAGAGATACTGCTTCAATCAAAAGAGAGTCTGATTCAATTGGTGACCGGGTTCATCGTGATTTAAAGAAGATAAAGAGAGAGAAATGATTTATTCTGTTGTAGGTTTTTTCTGTGATGCGCTTATCATACTCACATATAAGTTATAAGACAAGAGGATATGATAAGCGGGGGTACTGTTTCTGTGTATGATTTCGAGAAATGTGTTGTGAATAATCTGAGCAATATTGACTAGTTTACATTTAGCATTAGCTAGCCTTTGTACCACAATCCTATAGTTTCTTGATAATAATCTAAGCGACATCACCATCGGGTCAGAACTTAGAGGTAAAGGGTTTTAAGGCGCTGCGATCTGTTTCAGCCGATGTTTCAGCCAGAGTTAAACAATAAGTGTGAATTTGAGAGAGATGAGCCACCACATTCTCAGTGAATGGAATGAAAAATAAAATAGAAAAACATAAATTTCTTCATGGCAGAAAATGGGCTAGCTAGGTCTAGTTCCCCTTTGTCCGCTAACAATCGGATGCGTCTAATACTAGCTGCATGGATATATCTGGCATCAGTAGGCTATGGCTCTTCAACAGTTGTTGCGTATCTGTTTTTCAGCCTTTCGGTTTAGTACAGAACACCGGCAAAATAGCCCAAAATAATTCCGAAGAAGTAAGAAAGTATCTCCGCTCGCTACACCTGCTCAGAAAACATAAGTCAATCAACAGTTTACAGAGACGAAAGAAATCAAAAGAACTGGCAGTGCTTCATATAAGTATATAGGTAGGATCATCTGTAGATACTAAGGTCTAGTTTAATAGATCAAAGTTTTACGTATCAGCAGATGACGCATTTGAGATCAGTAATCTATTGTCCATCTAAATAAACACTTGCAGATCCCTTAAAAACAAGAATCTTCAGCGGATTATGATATTACTCATGAGAATTACATGCTATTCGGATCGGATGGTACTACCACTGTACTGTATCTTGAGCTGTAGGATAATATTGATATGATGAAATGGTGGATCTAACAGACGCTTTCAGGTGGAAACAACCTCAAAGAAATTGCCCAGCAAGACCAATAAGAATTAGAGATCATCGTCCGTGGAATTACCAAATTTGGTCAAGAAATAAGTAGAGAATAAAGCCACAATGAGTAAAACATCATAGTTATTTTAAAGAAAAAAACTAAGGTGAGAAGGTCTGTTTATCAAAGCACATCTAGATGAAGTTGATACGTCAACAGTTGTATAAAAGAACCTCAAAATCTCCATAAATCACTCATCAACAAGACTTATGATGGAAAATCAACTCTAGAAGATCATAGGAAAATATGCCTGCTACTCAACACAGTACGTTCCAAAGACTATATAGAGCGACCTACACACAGGCCATCATCATTGGTCTGCTGTCCTTCACACAACCTGGTGTGTGGTCTGCTATTGCTGGTCTAGGTGCTGGTGGTCTAGCCACTGTCAACACGAATAACACTGCCAGTTCAATCTTGTTTGGTATCATGTTCTGTTTGTCTCCTCTATTTGCTATTCTCATCAATAAGATTGGTATCAAGCCTGTTATCACAATAGGTACCATTGGTTATGTTGTCTGGTCTGCAGGGCTTTATCAAAACTCTAAAGATGGAACACAATGGTTAATCATCTTTGGTGCAACCCTATGTGGTATTTCCGCTTCTGCATTCTGGACTGCAGAGGCAGCTGTTGCTACGTTGTATCCATCAGAGCTTCAGCGTGGTCTATTCGTTGGTACATGGCAACTTCTTAACAAAGGTGGTAACTTGATTGCAGGTGCCGTCACTTTAGCCTTAAACTACAATAACAGTGGCTCAGGAAAAGTGTCCTTGAACACATATATTGGTTTGATCGTCATTCAAGTTTTGGGTTTCCCATTATCTTTCCTATTATCACCACCTGAGAAAGTTATTAGAGAGGACGGTAAAAGACTTAAGTCAAACATTACCCAGGAACCATGGAAAAATAGATTTCAACACCTGTTTAGAGTCTTGAAGAAAAAAGAAGTCCTTTGTTTGATACCACTGATGGTTTCCAACGTCTGGCACGGCACATGGGCTTCAAACTATGCAACCCATCGTTTCTCTGTTCGTGTTCGTGCCTTGAACACTCTGTTAAGTGCCATTATAACTGGTATCACAGATATTATTGCTGGTTATCTATTGGATAGAAACATTAGAAAATCAGTGAAAGTCCGGACTTCTTGGTATTTCATTGCAGTCACCATGTCAGGCTACTTCATTTGGGCCTTCATCCTCCAATCCCAATTTGATGATAATCCAGAATCCGGTATTGACTGGAGCGGTTCTTCAAGCTATGCTAAAGCATTTATTCCATTACAACTCTCCAAAGTCCCAACTGAATTGGTTTTCAATTGGATATATTGGGTTGTTGGTGGTTATCAATTTGAAGCCTCGGAAATTCCATACGTCACTGGTTGGATCAGAACTTTTGAATCTCTTGGTCAATGTCTAGCTTTTGTGATTGGAACTGTGAATGACAGTGATATGACTAATTTGGCCGTTGCAGCAGCCGTATTCTTTGCTTCTATTCCATCAGTTACATACCTAGTTTGGCAAACTGATGATGCCGTTAACGATAAACTCATTGAGTCAAGTTCTGAAGATGAACAGGCTGAAGAAGAGGAGTCGACTGAGTCAATTGGTAAAGAGCAAGCAGAAGTTTTTGTTAAGGCTGTTTAATCATTATCATAATTTAAGTTTAGTGTTTTGTTTGACAAGTTTCAACTATTGTAGTAGGCTCTTGTGTCTATTTCAGTAATGTCTGATATATAATTCAGTTTAGCGAACTATCCAGCTTTAAAACTTCACCAATAAGGTATAAACTACCACAGACAACAATATTTTGAGAATCTTTGATTTTGGGGAAAACTTCACTTATGTTCTCTTCTATTTCAATTTTTTCTGTGTATTCCAGCAATAGCTCTTTCAAATGTGTAGGTTCGTACGCTTCAATCCATGGCATACCATCCACTGCTCCAAATTTAGTTACTATAACTCGATCGAATGGTCTGATTAGTTGTCCAAAGACAGATCTAATGTCTTTGCCTCTTGTAGCTGCAATCACAAATGTTAACGGTTCTTGGCCATATGTTTTTTCAAGATATTTATGAAGTTCTTTAGCAGCCTGTCCGTTATGGGCACCATCTAATAACACGTTGATTCGTGGACTAGAAGAAGAATACTTCAAATCTAAAGATTGTAATCTGCCTGGCCATTGAGTTGACTGGATACCCCTCAAGATATTTTTCAATGAGAAATCAGTTTTGGATGGATAGGAAGTTTGCAAGAATGGAAAGATGATGTCTAGAACCTTCAGAGAAAGTGACAAGTTTTGCAGCTGATAATCACCTTTCAGAGGTGAGTTCTCTCTATTAACCACCCCAAAGCTCGTTTCAATATCATTTGACATCGAAAGAACAACAAAGTTCGGAGAATGTGAAAGCGTTGCCTCTCCTTCAACAACTTTCAAGACGGTAGGATCATTACTACCATCAACCACGTTGGGTATGTTTTCTTTGATTATTCCAGCCTTTTGATAGGCAATATCACTCAAGCTATTTCCTAGTATTCCTTCATGGTCCAAGCCGATCTTACTTATACAAGTTACAAGAACACCTTTCTTTGTGATTTCCCCGTTCTCATTGAATTCAGCAGGTTCCACCAAGTTAGTAGCGTCCAATCTTCCACCTAAACCGACTTCAAGAACAGCCAGATCGACACTCTCCAATTTAAACAAGTGGAAAGCAGTAGCAGTCAGTAGCTCAAACTCAGTAGCACCTATATCGTACTTTTGATTGATCTCCAGGACCTCCTTTTCAGCATTATTGAAGGTTTCCAGAGGAACAGCCACATTATTGAAACTCACACAGTCGTGTCTGTAGACCAAGTGTGGAGATGTGAACTTCCCAATCTTGTAGTTGGTGGTGTTTGATTGTAAGAGAGAGGTTAGATAAGCACACACCGAGCCTTTGCCATTGGTCCCAGCGACGTGGATGATGTTGGACGACAGGTGCGGGTTGCCCAATCTAGTGAGAAGATTCGCTATCCTTGGGAGTCCCAGGTCAATTGGCATTTCTTGCAACGTGAGAACCGTGACTCCTTCTGCTCTGTTGGTCTTCTCGATGCCTTTTAATGAAGTGTTTTCATTTGGCTGGTGTTCGCGAAGTTCGCGGGTGATTTTGGTTTTGGTTTTGCATTTCCGAAAGAAAAGCTGTTTTGATTTGGAGAGAAACGACTTGGAGCAGCGAAAAGAACCAGTTTTAACGGCCAAATTTGCTTGATTTATTGATATATTGAGTGGATTGCTTGTTGAGCACTGTGATTTTTTTTGACTGCTATCTCATTATTTACATTGCCTTCTGCTCTGACAATCTTTGTTTTCTTTTCCTTTGGTAATTGACCACTCCTATAAATATAACAGCAGCACCAGGGCACCACATCGAAAATGTCAATTGAGAAACGAATCAAGAAGATGTTCCAGGCGCCTCGGAAAGGTGAGACCTACGAGTTGAGAGCGGGTCTGGTCTCACAATATGCCAGCGAGAGAAAAGACACCATCAAGCAGGTGATCGCTGCCATGACTGTAGGGAAAGACGTTTCCTCATTGTTCCCAGATGTCTTGAAGAACATTGCAACGCATGACCTAAAGCAGAAAAAATTGGTGTACCTCTATTTGATGAATTATGCGAAGACGCATCCTGAACTATGTATCCTAGCTGTGAATACTTTTGTCCAAGATACCGAGGACCCAAATCCATTGGTTAGAGCATTGGCAATTAGAACTATGGGTTGCATTCGAGTTGACAAAATTGTTGACTATATGGAATTCCCATTGAACAGAACTCTAAGTGATGAGAATCCCTATGTTCGTAAAACTGCCGCTATTTGTGTTGCCAAATTATTCGACTTGAATAAAGATGTTTGTGTGGAGAATGGATTTTTGGATAAGTTGAAGGGCTTAGTTGAGGATTCAAACCCAATGGTTGTTGCAAATGCTATCAGTGCACTAGCTGAGATTCATGAAACTGATCCAACGTTAGAAGTTTTGAAGATCACCCCTGAGCTATTGAAAAAGTTTTTGATAGCATTAAACGAATGTGCCGAGTGGGGTAGAATTACTATCTTGACAGCTTTGGCTGATTACGAATCCACGGATCCTGAAGAACCTTCTCATATAATAGAAAGAGTTGTTCCACAATTGCAACACTCCAATCCGTCTGTTGTTTTAAGCTCAATCAAAGTGATTGTTTTAAATCTTGAGAAATTGAAAGATAAAGAGGAGTACGATAATACTTTAAAGAAATTAGCTGCCCCATTGGTATCGTTGGTTTCAACTCCAACAGAAGTTCAATATGTTGCTCTAAGAAATATTAGAATCGTTATAGAGAAATACCCAAAAATCTTAACAAACTATTACAAAGTTTTCTTTGTCAAATATAATGACCCATTATACTTGAAATTAGAAAAAATTGAAATAATTGTTAGATTAGCCACTGAACAAACTGGTGGTTTGATTTTAAATGAGTTGAAAGAATACGGATTTGAGTTTGACATTGACTTTGTTAGAAGAGCCGTTAAGGCAATTGGACAAGTTGGAATCAAGTTATCCAAACATCACGATAGAGCCATTGATTATTTAATCAAGCTATTAGAGGAAAGAGATCTATATAATGAAGTTATTGTTGCTCTAAGAGATATTCTAAGAGCATATCCTGATAAGGCTTCGATTATTGTTCCAACCATCATTCAATCACAAGATAAATTGGTTGATTCAGATTCCATTGCAAGTTTCATTTGGATCTTGGGAGAATTCCAAGCTTCTGGATATAACGTCAAATTAGCTGAATATGTTGATAATTTTTCAGAATTAGATACTACTATTCAGTCGGCTTTGGTTAATTCATTAGTTAAACTAAATGTTAAGGATGGTCAATTGAAGCACCTATTAGCTAAGATTTTTAATAACGTTGATTCCGTTGAAAATGTTGAGATTAGAGACCAAATTTACTTGTATTGGAGAATTCTATCATTGGATGACTCTAAAGAACTACAGAAGTTGATCTTAACGAGATTGAACAAAATTGAAACAACCATTCCAAAATTCCAACCAGAATTACTAGAAGCTCTCTTGAGAGAAATTTCAACTTTAAACTCAGTGTTATTCACAACGGGTGTTTCTAAAAGTTCCAAAACTCTTCAAATCACAAAGATCAAAGACATACAATTATCAGTTCAAAACGATGAAAATTTATTAGATTTTGATGATGATTATGGAACCAGTAATGAGGAGAATACCGCGTCTCAATCTGTTAATATATTGGACGAACTCAATGATCTTTTCAGCTCTAGCACGATTCAACCAACTGCAACCAGCAATAATAACAATGCACAGGATAGTTTTAGTGACCTATTTGGCCTATCAAGGGGTCCGTCTACTGCCACTACCAACACAAATACGACCAGTACATCAAACAGTAACGGTGCGTCAAAGGATCTACTAGACTTATTTTAAAACAAGAGATATTGTTGTTTTTTATGATTGAATATAGCAGCTTAGTAGTGTCATGCTTTTCTTTTTTCTTCTCTCTTAATCACTGCAAAGTTCAAAGTCTATCCTAAAGGGTAGACAGCCAATTATGCATAAGCCCAAGATTAACAGGCCCAAGAACAATGTTATCTGAGCAGATCCATCAATTTTAATGGGTTGCGTTGCGTATCTTTCAATAAGTTTGAAGTGTATATAATAACTCCCATTTTGACAGTGGAATTTAGGCACAATTACATAGATTAGGTGAACTAATCACCAAGGTATTATTATTTATCATGGGGCAACACTCACTGATAAGATGGAGATTAGCTTTCAAACTCAAGAGTTTTTACCCTGCCGTTTCTTCTCACGTGCCATTCCAAGCATAAGATTTAAAATTTACAGTAAGACCCTTGAAAAGACTTGGCACGGCATTTTTTTGGTTTTGTGGAATTTCTTTTTTTCTCCGAAATATTTTCTATGAGAATTTGACAGCTTGTTTTGGTGAGGAGAGGGAAGAGGAAAAAAGAAGAGAAGGCAGTTTTACTGTACTTGTGTGCGGCAGCTATTACTGAATTCTGTCTAGGGCCTCTCCTGATCCTCTTGGTGCTTGTGGGGAGCAGACAGCGGCGGACGTCAGTAAACGGCGACCACCAGAGAAGATTTTTTAGAGCCTCTCATAAATTGGAGTAAACAGGCACGAGAAAGAAACAGTTATATGGACAATGGAGAGGCACTTTACCTCTTAGGGTTGCTTGTGACTCTCCTAGGCTCTCTCCAGTTTTGCCCGCATCACCAACAATATCCATCCACTGGTAGTTCTCCAATCTTTTACTGTTCACCGTAGGGCATGTGTGTATCTCTTGTGGCAAGCTCATCGCGCGATAATAGAAACTGAGATAAAGGCAGATAATGCCAACAGAAATGAAACGACGAAAGAGAAAAAAGAAAGAGAAAAGGGGTTCTTCAATTCCTTGGTCTGAGCTCTGTGTTAAAGCCCATTCCACTGCGTAGTCATTCGTTATCAATTTCTCCTCTTGACCAATGATCGCCTGCGTTTTTCCAACATTGTTTTTTTCTTTTATGAGAAAGTAACTGAAAAACTGTTGGCAAACGTTTGCACCCTGAGCAAAGTCAACTTGCGATTTCCTACGGTGCATACTCCGTATTACCATAAAGAGAAGGAAACTTTCACTTGCAGGAAACTTTGTCCCAAGAAAAGATGACTACTATCTTTTAGAATCCATTTTTTTTTTTGTCTACAGTCCTGCTTTTTCTCTTATCTGCCCTGGCTATGCTTCCCCTTCATATATAAATTCATCACTCTTCCCACTTTCACCCATTTACTCCATTCCAATGAGTCTTTCTATTTTACGCTTGCCAAAATGTCAGACAGTGTAGAACTAAAGAAACTGGGGCTGGGCAGCTCTGCACAGACTTCAGAATTCGATTACAACGAAGGTGATATTGAGAAGAACTTGAATACGTTGGAGACAATCGAAGAAGCAGATGTCCTTGGTACTCATGAGGGTTACAGATTGAAGAAACACTTGAAAGCCAGACATGTTTCTATGATTGCCATTGGAGGTTCGCTAGGTACTGGTCTTTTGATCGGTTCTGGTTCAGCTTTAAGTTCAGCAGGTCCTGCTTCTTTGCTGATTGGTTATTCCTTCATTGGGTTCTTGGTCTATATCGTTATGTGTTGTTTGGGTGAAATTGCTACTTTTATCCCTGAAAATGCTGGTTTTGCTGGTTATGCTAACAGATATGCAGACCCTGCCTTAGGTTTCGCTGTTGGTTATTGTTATCTTTGTAAATATTTGATCGTGACACCAAATCAAATCGTTGCTGGTGCTTTGGTTATGCAATATTGGGTCTCTAGAGATACGGTCAACCCTGGTGTTTGGATCACGGTCTTGATTATCTTAATTCTTTGTATCAACATCTTTGGTGTGAAGATTTTTGGTGAGTTTGAGTTCTGGTTATCTTGTCTAAAAGTTTTAATCGTTTTGGGTTTGATCTTATTGATGTTCATCATCATGCTTGGTGGTGCTCCAACCCATGATCGTTTAGGTTTCAGATATTGGAAAGATCCTGGTGCTTTCAAGCCCTATTCGGGGATTGCGAATGAATCCAAGGGTAAATTCGTTGGGTTCGTCAACGTTTTGGTCACAGCTGTGTTTGCCTATTCAGGAACAGAATTAGTTGGTATCACCGTTGCTGAAGCTGAGAACCCAAGAAGAAACGTTCCAAGAGCTATCAAATTGACTTTCTACAGAATTTTGATCTTTTACGTCTGTTCGGTTTTCTTATTAGGTATGTGTGTTCCATACAATGACCCTCTATTGATCAGTGCTACAAAAGCCAAAACTTCTGCCAATGCTTCTCCATTCGTTGTTGCTATCAAGAACGCTAGAATTGACAAGCTTGACCATATCATCAACGGCTGTATCTTGGTCTTTATCATCTCTGCTGCGAACTCTGATTTATACATTGCCTCCAGAACCTTGTACGGTCTAGCTTGCAATGGTAATGCTCCAAAGTTCTTTGCTAAAACAAACCGTTTTGGTATTCCATACTATGCATTGGGATTCTCAACTTGTTTCTGTGGTTTAGGTTACATGAGTGTTTCTTCTGCG
Organism: Wickerhamomyces quercuum; assembly: GCA_030556525.1. NCBI lineage: Eukaryota > Fungi > Ascomycota > Saccharomycetes > Phaffomycetales > Wickerhamomycetaceae > Wickerhamomyces > Wickerhamomyces quercuum. Next base: position 23,292 of record JAKTUE010000035.1, read on the forward strand.
TCATCAACTGTTTTCGGTTACTTTGTGAACTGTGTGTCCATTTTCGGTCTATTGACTTGGATCTCCATTTTGATAACACACATCTGTTTCAGAAGAGCATTGAAAGCACAAAACATTAATGATGACACACTTTCTTACACTGCTCCTTTCCAACCATATGGTACTTATATCGCACTAGGTATGTGTATCTTGGTTGCTCTTATCAAGAACTTCACTGCCTTCATCAATGGGTTCAGCTACAAGACCTTCATCACTGGATACATTGGTATTCCAGTGTACGTCATTGCATATTTGGGTTACAGACTTATCATGAAGTCCAAGATGAGAAACCCAGAAGAAGTTGATCTGGTTACAATGAAACATCTCATCGATGCCGAAGAGGAGCAAGGCAAGATCGACGAGCTGGAGAGAAAAGAGCAATTGAAGGGCGGAAAGAAGGACTTGAAATGGTTCTACGACAGTTTCCTCGGTTGGATTTTCTAGGTATCTCCTTCTTCGCTTATTTATCACCATTTGTTCGTTGTTGTTTAGTGCTGTGCATAAAGGTTTAGTTTATATGACCACCGTGTATTGTATTCTTTTTTTCTTAGTTAATTTGAGTTTTGTTGTTACTGTTCTTCCGACTAGTCATAGCACGTAGGAATTGAGTTTTGAGCTCTCTGTTTTCTTTTGATCTTCCAATCTTTCGCGATCACCTCGTCGCCGTAGCCAAAAGGAGTGAAAAAAAGCGCAAGCGTAAACTGGCAAAGGCAGAGCAGATACAAGTTAAAGAGCGATAGAGCAATGGCCGGCAAGAATACCCACGGTCTGAGACAGAAGCTCGTGGTCATAGTCGTTTTCGCTGCACTACTGTACTCTCTTTCGTCGCTCAAACCAAAGTTCTTTGGTGAAGATGTGAAGAATCTTCTCGGAACACGTCTCAGCAGGCTAGAGAAGGATCTGAATTCCCGGACGGAGCGTGTCAGAGCGCTCGAGAAGCTCTTGGAGATCAAGGAGGACCAGTTCAAAGCCTCTCAAAAGCTCGAGCATGAGCAGCAGTCAAAGATTGATAAGAAGGACGATGAGATGACCGAGCTAAATAAAAAAATGAAAGGTGTGGAAGAGGAATTGCAGAAGTTGAAGACCCTTCCAAGTTCAACCATTCAAGTAAACAAAAGATTGAGGAAGAACTTCTACTCTAAGAAATTGCCTGAGTATCAGAAAGTAACATATACTGCTTCGGAGTTGGAACCTGATTTGAACGAACTTATTGTCCTGAGTTCAATCGCAAATGCAGATTCATACGGTAAGAATCGTGTGTTTGAAGACTTTTTGAAAGTAATCAACGGAATTGAGTTTGATCAGAAAAAAGCCACGCTGGGACTATTGGTTGGTTCAAAAGAAGAATTTCAAAATGTCCAATCGATCATAGATAAGATCGAAGATGATAAATTTTTTTCAAAGATCATTATAGTCCAATCAGAGTTCATTGAATCCTTTCATAATGTTGATAGAGAGTTAAGACATCAATTAAATTTTCAGAAAGAACGTCGTCGTACCATTGCAAGAGCAAGAAACTTTTTATTGTCAAACACATTAAACGACGAAGGTCATACATTATGTCTTGATAGTGATATGATTGATATTCCTAAAGATACATTGAACATTTTTATAAAAAGTGAAAAAGACATCATTGTTCCAAGAGTTAGACAAGGTGGTGCTGAGAACTATGATTTTAACTCATGGAAAGGTAAAAGAATTGAACCAACAGAAGAGGAGGATCAAAAATTGGACGCTAATGATGAAGAGTTTGTATTTGTTCCTAGACCAGATGGAGCTGCTCATATGCAAGATTTTTACAATGACGAGACATATGGAAACAAAGATAAGAATGATGTTTCATTTGCAGTAGAGCTTGATTCGGTGGGTGGTGCTCTTCTTTTCGTTAAGAGTGAGATTTTTAAACAAGGTGTCAATTTCCCACCTTATTATATCATTGGCACCAAATGGGGTAGATTCGAAGGGTACGATGGTATTGAAACAGAAGGTGTTTGTTATCAAGCCAGAACGCTCGGGTATAAGTGCTGGGGGATGCCAAATTTAGTGGCTTGGCACAATGAAGAATTTGAAAAGGAAGCTTGAAGTAATATTGTTGTGAAGCATAAGAAAAAAAAGGTTGATAAAAGTTTTGCTTCATGAATAATCAGACTGTTGTAATTGTGAACTAGGACTATCTTTTTGGTGCACTGAATTGTAGTGTTTCAGGCATGTCTCTGACTGATGTAAGTATTTTGGTTAAAAGAAAGCGAAAGATGTGTGACAAAGAACATAACATCACCACTATCAATTCTGTAAGAAAGACACAGGGAGGCCTGGTATTAGTGGGGGCCTCCTGTGTGGCTATGAGATATATGTTCCCTATTGTCAGAGTATGTCGTTCATTCCTAAAGGCTCTAGGAATTGAATGGCGTGTGGTTCAAATGTTGTAAAAAGAACACAACGGTCGCTTGAAAGCTGAAAGTAGAACAGCCGAACCAGGAGTGAGCAAGTAGCCACCCAACTCTGTTTCTTTAACGAAAAGAATCTTCGAGAGTAATATCATCTTTCTCTTTTTTCTTTCTCTGTATCTTGATGAACATGGAAATACTTAATAGATCGATACGTGAGAAACACCCTGAATCTGATCAGTAGTACTACGAGAAGTTCAAGATGATCATGTCAAGGTTTGAGATGGCCAATTTAGACAATGTACGGCCTAATTTTGAGATAGAAACTAAAGAAGTGTAATAGATTATGGATGATGCTGTTTAGAAGTGAATGTGTTGTCTCAGCTCAGTGATCAAGATGTGTTTTCCTTTCTTCCTGCCGGGATAGTCATTCTAGCATTCTTTTCCAGTGTTTGTGCTTCTCGAAGTCATGGTCATGTACCACTTTTAGTGTGATAGTGACTTTTCTTGAAAGTTTAGGTGTTCTTTTGGACTGTTAATCACCCCTTAGTTAGACATTCAGCAACGGCTGTTGGCAATTGTGTTTGGTTATAGCTTTCTTAGCTGCATCTCCAGTGCAAATTGTGCTGTTTACCCAGGTCCCGCCAAGTTTCGCCAAATTGCGCAACTGTTTGTTTTATGTGCCATTTTTTGGCGTTTTTCTATTCGCCAATTCCAATTTGGGCAAGCTGCCAGATCTATCTGTCACCATTAAATCGTAAATGGACTGTATAACAATAAGAATATACAACAATAAACAGCAACAACTCACTGTTAATCAGAAAGGCAATAGACTTGCACACTACACCACACACCCATTCGAATATAGACCCAGAACATACAGTCCGAGCACAACCACCATGAGATACCTCAACACTCGTCAGTGGATGACCCTGATCCTCTTCGTGCTGGTGATTCTGAGCTTGACGTTGGTTGCACAAAACAAACACACCTATACCTTAAGCGATATATCAAAGTACCTCGAGTCGCTGGATGTCGGCATAACTGGTTCTGGCAATACCAGAAGTGGTAGATCTCGTCCAAAAGTGACGGACAATAACGCACCAGAATTACTGGAAAAGCATACCATCGAACTCAAAGTGACCGAGTTGCTGAAAAAGAAGCTGGAAGAGGAACTAAAGATTGAGAGAGATCAATTTAACACCGAACGAAAGGATTTGGTGAGTGAAGTTAATAAGTATGCCGAATCTAATGCTGATCTGAAGAAGAAACTGGAAGAAGTTGAGAAGATGGTCAGAGAACAAGGGTCGAGCGTGTTGGATGTCCAGATAGAGAAAATAGAGTCGAAACAACCAAATTATCTCAAGAAAACTTACTCATTCCGTTCAACTGAGGAAACGGGCCAGAAGACTTATGACCCAAACTATAATGAGCTCGTGGTTCTTTCATCACTCCATGGACCGTTTGGTCATGGTAGAGATTTCAAAGATTTCTTTTATTTGTTCCGTGATTTAGGGATACAACAGTCAAAGATCTCCATATCATTGCTGATTGGTGATACTGAACTGTTCAATAAGATTGACGGGTTCGTGAATGAGGGATTCGACGTTGTAAAGAACACAAAAGATCTGGAAAAGTTGCCAGATGTGTTCTCCAAAATCACATTGATACAAGCCCCTTTCTTAGAGGATAAGCTCAAAGTTGACAGATCTGAAAGACAAAAACCTTCTGTTCAAAAGAAAAGAAGAAAGGCTTTAGCACAAATGAGAAACTTTCTTCTGGCCCATGGTTTGGGTAATGAGAAGTATTCTCTGTTCATCGATGCTGATATTATCAAATTACCAAAAGATATGATAAAAACATTTATCGATTCCAAGAAAGATATTGCAACCTTAAGAATTGACATGATGAATGGTGACGGTGTTGCAGAACATCCAGACTACGATTTGAACTCATGGGCTGGTAATAGAATCAAGCCAACACAGGAAGATGAATCAAAGCTTGATTCAGATCCTGAGTTCCTTTTCACTCCCAGACCTGGTGACAATTCGATTCATTTCTTAGATCTCTCTAATGAGAAAGAGAAGTACGGACTTACAAGTGAGATATCTAGTTGTTATCCGTTAGTCTCTGTTGGTGGGGCTGTGCTCTTTGCAAAGTCAGAGATCTATAAGTTAGGTGTGAATTTTCCTCCTTATTACGCTATAGGAACTACCTGGGACAGAGGTGAAGGCTGGGATGGTATCGAGACAGAAGGTCTCTGTTACCAGGCAAGATCAATTGGATATGAATGCTGGGGATTCCCTAATCTCGTTGCTTATCATACAACTCAGGTTTAAAATATCGTTAAATGACTTTTCTCTTTTTTTCCTTTGTTTCGTCAAGCTGTATATTTAAAACTGTATTCATTCATCATCATCAAGTAATGATGCTTTTTTTTCTTCACCTCTTGATGCCACTTTTTTGCCCACTATCAGGACCAATAGAGTGTCTGCTAACTTATATAGCCATCTTGCACTTATTATCAACCCACCATATATAGTTGCCAATCTAACAACAAAACTTGTGAATGGGATCCTCTTATCTTCAACCACCAAAGTTAATGCCTCAAAATCATATCTGAAAAAAATACCAGGAACGTTTCTTCCCTTTTGATCAAATGAGGTTTGCTGAGTAGAGACGGAGTATTGATAGGTTTCAATCTCAACACCCAATTTTTTGTATATAGTTGGAACAACGGTCAAGTGATACTGAAAACTTTCTAGATGAGTATCAGTGGTTCTAGCAGTAGTATCTAGTGGGTTTAAGATATAAGGGTAAAATTCACCAAATGATAACTCACTGATAACGTGTGTAAAATTTAAGGATTCAACATCCACATGAGCTCTATCACGACTTCTATAACCATAACCTTTAGCAGTTATATGAAAATCTCCACTAACCTTGTTAACAGGAATATTACCATAAATATGACAAGCAGGAGCACCTGAATCTTTATTATCACCACGATCTCTGAACTCTGCAACGATACCTTCAGCCATTATCTCGTCAATATCAGGGGTACTTATATGTTGAACATCATTCACCTTATAGTTCCCAGGTATGAAAAAGGGAAACCCTTCATACTTCAACAGTTCTGCTGCTAAGAACCGATCATATGTCAAGTCTCTAACATTTGTATGGATGAAATTACATGGCATGGCCACAACAATATCAATATTGATCTTTAGATCTTTCGCCAACTTGTTATCTACTACGAATTGGTGGTCTATCTCACCACCAATAAACTGGCCGAGTTCAACCCACGTGAGGAATAATATGCCGATCAGCGTTAGCACAGTGGAATAACCTCCTCTTTCAGAACGCACCGTGTGTGATGATGCTACTTTGGCTGGGTACATATGCGTTAGTCAAAAATGTTTCCAAAAGTGAGGGTCTAAAATGAGTGGGAAAAACACGCACGGAAAGCATCAAATGTCCTGATTGCTCGTCTTGTATCCGACATTCTCTACGGAAAACGAGGTCTTGATAGCAGTATTGGCTTGTTAACTAATTTGTTTAGGTGTTTCTGATTACGTTTCTCTCAGCTTTTCATCTTCGATCTCTCTAGAAGTTACCCGGTGTTGAATGTATGCATAGTAAATAATAGAACAAGATAACTAAAACTTGAGGTTATTCGGACCATCTCGAGCTGTGCTTATTGCTCAATACCACGATATGTGACTCCTTTCTGGTTAGTTCAGCTAAGTTTATTGTCCTTTTTCCAGCTCAAAACCACTTGAGAATCATTAATACTCGGCTCTGTAGTATGGAGATACTGCCCGTAACAACCTCATCGCTCCTACAAAAAAATTTTCTCTTAAAGAGGAAAAATATATCAAGACAAAGTGCATCAAAGACACTGCCAAAACTACCACTTGACAAGGGTTTCCAGACTATATTTGCATCTCCACAATGGGTAAAGTCTCTAAAGCCACAAAGAAGTTCCAGTCTAAGCACTTGAAACATACTCTGGACCACAGAAAAGAGGTCAAGAAGCACAGTCAATTGGTTCAAAGACATAACAAAAAATCGAAAGCACCATCAAACGATGAAGACATTGCAGAGAAAGCTGCTAAGAAAGATGAAATATTCAAGGACATGAATGTGGAAGAGTTCTTTGATAAAGGATTCGAAGTGCCAAAGGCCAAGGGTGGTAAGAAGCAGAAAAGTGCAGAAAAGTCTGAAGATGAAGATGATAGTAGTGAAGATGAAGATATCTTAGAACATAAGGATGACTTATCAAAACTAGCTGAGAAAGACCCTGAGTTTTACAAATATCTACAAGAAAATGATAAAGATTTATTGGACTTCAATCCTTCGAATCCTTTAGATGATATATCTGATGAGGATGAGGATGAAGATGAGGTTACAAAAGAAGGAGCTGAACCTAAACCCAAATCCAAGAAAGAGAAGTCAGGCGAACTCGAAAAGATTGAAGTCACCGTTAAACTAGTTAGAGAATGGTCTAAGGGTTTGAAAGAGCCAAGCTTGAAACTGCTCAAAAATATCGTTTCTGCTTTCAAAGCTGCGATCAATGTCAACAACGAGGATCAAGAGTATAAATACACCGTCACAGATTCAAAAGCTTTCCATGAATTGATCATTTTAGGTCTAGAGAAACTCCCAGTTGCTGTTCAGAAAATTATTCCATATAAAGTTGTTAAGGGCTCCAGAACTATCCCAAATAACTCGAGAGTCAAGCAAATAAACGCCATTTTGAAATCACACGCTGGTTCTTTATTAACTCTATTGAACGATATTACAAACACTGAGACTGCTGCTTTGGTTCTATCGTCAACCCAAGAACTGTTACCATTCTTTATCAGTTTTAGAGGTTTATTGAAGAAAATGTTGGCCTCTATTATTAATGTTTGGTCAACTACAAACGATGTTGAGATCCAAATTGCCGCTTTTGCTTTTCTAAACAATGCTTCGAGAGAATACTCCAAATCCATATTGGAGACTGTTCTGAAATTGACCTATTCCTCGTTCATTAAAAACTGTCGTCAAACTAATATTCACACCATTTCAGCCATCAATTTCCAAAAGAATTCAGCAGCTGAATTATTCGGTATTGATGAAACCGTATCATATCAAATCGGTTTCGATTACATCCGTCAATTGGCTATCCACTTGAGAAACAGTATCAATAACACCAAAGAGGGCTACAAGACCATTTATAACTGGCAATACACTCATACTTTAGATTTTTGGTCAAGAGTTTTGTCAGTACAGTGTCATCCAGATAAAGAAGTCAAAAAGGAAAGTCCACTAAGACAGTTGATTTATCCATTAGTACAAGTGACCTTAGGTGCTGCTAGATTGATCCCAACAGCTCAATATTTCCCATTAAGATTTTACTTGATCAGATCTTTGATCCGTCTATCACAAAATACTGGTGTCTTCATTCCATTATTCCCATTACTTCAAGAAATCTTGAACTCGACTACTTTCTCTAAATCTCCAAAGAACACAAATCTACAAGCTTTCGACTTTGAGTATAACATCAAGGCTAATAGTGCTTATTTAGGTACGAGAACTTATCAACAGGGTGTTGCTGAACAGTTTGTTGATTTGGCCGGTGAATATTTCGTCCTATACTCCAAGTCCATTTCATTTCCTGAACTAGTCACCCCAGTGATAATTTCGTTACGTCGTTACATAAAATCTACAAGAAACATCAAGTTCAATAAACAACTGTCAAATCTGGTTGAGAAGTTGAATCAGAACTCTACTTTCATCTTGCAAAAAAGAGCCAACGTTGAATTCAGTCCAATCAACAGATCCGAAGTCAATAAATTCTTGAAAGATTTCGAATGGGACAAGACCCCGTTGGGTGCTTATGTCGTTGTTCAGAGAGAGGTCAAGGAGGAAAAAGCTAGAATCCTAAGAGAGAGTTTGTTACAAGATGAGGAAGAACGTAAGAATTCTAAAAAGCTACAATCCATCACTGAAAGTGACAATGAGAGTGATGTTGAGATGGGTGAAGAAGAAGAAAAAGAAGATGATGAAGATGAAGATGAAGATGATGAAGAAATCGATGAATAAAAATAGTATTCTACCTCTTAAATACATAGCTTAATGCAAGTATAGACTCAGTTAAGAACTTGTAGTGTATTAGAGTTAAGCTTAATTCCGAGGGTTATAGACCTCGGTTAAATCCATAATGGAAAAGTATTTCTTTGTTAGCACAGCAGAAGAGAGTCTCTCCGTAAGTAGAAAGATAGAGTAAATACAGACCCAGATGATTAGAGTACGGGCCGTAGGGTCTCAGAATATACAAAGAAATCTAAGAGTCATCAGGCACCCAGTCCTAGTCTATTTCAGAAGCTTTTCGCGTTGTCTGGCCCTTCATAACAAATCATCACAGAGCTCATCTCATCAACTGCACACAATAGAAAAAGATGGATTTGATAACTCAAAGAAGTATTCAATAACACAGTGCTCGTCTTGTGGTATTCCATTGCAGTATGAAAACCCGGAAGAAGCTGGTTTCTATATTGAGCCGAAGAAACAACATCTTGGGAGAAATTATAGATCCAAAAGTTTGCAATTTGCTTCAGCTTTGTCCAAATTAGACGATGAAGGTAGAAAACTGTTAGATATGTCGCTTGAAAGTTACTCGAATGTGCATGGTGATCCAGAAAAGGAGGAGACGTTGATTTGTAAGAGATGCCATGATGCTTTATATCACTCCACTTTCAATATGGAAGATAATCTGCCCTTAAAATATCAAGAGATCATCGATTCGATTCCAAAAGATTCAAATATACTACAAATATTTTCAGCCTATGATTTCCCTTTGTCATTGGTCAGAGTTAAGGCAAGAAATGACGTTACTTATATTATGAACAAGACCGATTTATTGTTTGGTCATGGATCAACGTCTTCTAAGTATCGTGATTATTTTAACATAATGGTCGAAAGATTAACGGGCTCCACGAAGAAACCAATGATCATCAGTGCATATACTAACTGGGGTGTATCTGAACTTTTCAAAAAATTAGGACCTTTAAATCACATGGTTGGTTATGTCAATGCTGGAAAGACCCGACTATGTAATAGGTTGTTGAATTTTGCAAATCAAGTGAAGAAACCGGGCTCCAAGATAATCAAGAGTCAGGGGTCTTCTTGGATTCCTGCTCTAACACAGCAGAACATTGTTCATGAGTGTTTGGACAAGGTCATTGTTGATGTTCCAGGATTCTTGGAAGAGAAAGGTGTTTTCAGACACTTGAAGCAAGATCAGATAAAGCAAGTGCTTGATGGGAAAAAGATAGTTGTTTCGGATTTGAAAGATACTAAATATTTCACACTGAAGGGAAAGAACTGTCTAACATATGGTGGTATCTTCTTTTTGATCCCTCCAACGGATTCGATTTCACAGATCAAATCAGTTCTCCAGAGTGATCATTACATTTTCAAAGATTTAGAGAAAGCAGTAGAGGTTACTAGATCTCCACCTGAAGCACTGGACAAATATATAAAAGTGAAACCAAGTTCGATGGATGAACTGGTAAGATACGTGATACCACCTTTCCATGGCACGATTGATTTGGTCATTAAGGATATCGGATACGTCCAAATCAAACCAACTGGTGGGAAGAAGAATGATGATCTTTTCGAAGTGTGGGCTCCAAGAGGTGTTGTTCTTGGTGTGCGTGAAACAATAGAACATTTCCTCACAGGGTATTTGAAGCAGATTAGACTGAAAGAGAGAAAGTCAAGAACAAAAAGTCGTTTAACCAGAATCGATCAAGTCGAGAAGATGCATATGGAACCAAAGAAAGTCCCTGATTATAACGTTTTCAGTAGATTGTATGAGATACCTCAGGACTCTAAAGACCCCGTGGGTGAGATGGTTGTACAATATGATCAACATCTGAAGGAACATAAGTCTAACTACCATAGATGGACAGCATCAGATAAAAGGGATACAGAAAGAAACAAGTACTGGATAGAGAAACTTTGAATAGGTATTAAATAAGGTATTGTATATAGTCCACCTTACTCGTATCACTTGTAGCAAGATTGTAATATTGCGCAACTTATTAGGCACACATACTTCTTAGGCATTATCGGCGTTTATTGTACTGATAAAAGAAAAAAACATAATCAAAATCAAAACAAAACAAGCAAAACAAAAGGCAAATCGTACTTCTTCGCAGTGATGTCCTCCAAAGAGAGCCAGGCGGTATTCCATTGCCAAAGCTGCAAGCTGCCACTTACGATCGACTCGTCTTTGTCCAATTTGACCAAAGCACAGTCTCACTTGCTGACGTCTGGTAGGTTAGGATATGGCCGTGTTAAGGCAAATGCAGAAACTATTGAACTAGGAGAAGAACCATATATTCCGAAAGAGAGGCTAGAACTTCTTCAAAATGCATCATCCAAATCAAGGGACAAGAAATTAGACTCGTATGATAGCACTGGGTCGTTCGTTATTTTGCCACAGTTTGAAGGTCAATACGATGACACCGAGAATGATACAGAAAATGAAGATTCATCTAAAGTTCTCTCCACAAGACTCAAATCCTTGTCAACTATCTTCAATATATTGTCCTCAAAGAGTGATATAGATTACCCTGTATGTAAAGAGTGTGCTCAGTTGCTACTGAATGGATTGAAGGCTCAATATGAAAAAGCTTCAAAAGAAAGAGATGTCTATATCCAATTTCTACAAAAATTGGAGAACAAACAAGGACCTTTTCTATCAAAAGCAGAAGATTCAATCAAAGAAGTGGATAAGTTGAGGGAGCAAGAACAAGCTTTACTGGATGAGTTGAAGGAATTAGAAGGCGAGAATGATACCCTGGACAATGAGATTTTAGAACTTGAAAATGAATTGAAAGAGATTGAAAAAGAGGAAGAAGATTTATTCAAAAAACAGAATAAAGTGGACCTGGAGATAGAACAAGTTAGGGTTGAAAGAGATACAGTAAAGGCCGAGTATGAGTTTAATCTACGACAATTGGACAAACTGCGAAAGACCAATGTTTACAATGACACTTTCAACATATCCCATGATGGACCATTTGGCACAATAAACGGACTTAGATTAGGAAGTCTAGAGAGCGTCAAAGTCTCGTGGCAAGAGATCAATGCAGCTTTAGGTCAACTAGTCTTACTCTTTGCTACTATTTCCGCAAGGCTAAACATCAAATTGACTGGTTACAGACTGAAACCAATGGGATCCACTTCGAGGATAGAAAAGATAGAGCGTAATCTGTCAGATCCCAAGGTGCCCAAGATAATAGTATTGGAGGTTTTCTCATCGGGTGAATATCAGATTGAAAGGCTATTTAACCATTCCAAATTGGACAACGCTATGGTGGCCCTACTGGATATTCTAGGACAGATAGCAGATAAGTTGAAGGAGTATGATGATAGTATTGAACTACCATATAAGATGACAAAGGATACGATTGGAGATGCCAGCATCAGACTATCATCTAAAACAGCAGACTTGGAATGGACTGGTGCCTGTAAGTTTTTGTTGACAAAGTGAGTACCATAAAAATCTTGAGAGAATAGCATAACGAATTACTAACTAGCCAATACAGTGCCAAGTGGGTCTTAGCGTACTCCAGTGCCCACATTCCAAACCGTCAGTAAAAGTTTTGGTCTAATTTATAGCCATACGCCCCTTCCCGATCGGGATGTGTAATGAATTGCATGAAGCGTAGTGCCCTTACCACGAAGAATATGCCATACATTTTTTTCTTTCATAACAAAACAAATCATCGAGCTGAATTTGCTCTGAGACTCTGTGAAAGCGTTGTTTGTACTTTACTGGTTATTGAGGGAACGCTGTTGTACTTAGTTCGAGCCCTATTTTCCCCCACTCTTTTGCTTTTTCATCTTTGTTTTACCTGGTTAAATCTCATCTCTTTTTGCCACTGTCTCATAACCAACTGGCTGACAACTGAACAAAAGCTGTAACACTTTCGTTCATATTATATCGAATTTGTTACTATCTGCATAATACATGAGCATAATAACATTCAGAGTACTCATATAATGACAGAGATACAGGTCTTGAGACCCCGCGACGGCTCAAAGTCCAAGTTTGACACCTCCATTCTTCAGCTGCACTTAATGTCTTTAGCAAAAGGATTAAACTTGGAGTATGTGAAGATCGATAGAATAATAGAGAAAATAGCTTTGAGTATCCCAGATGAGATAACCACTGACGAGCTGATAAACCTTACTGCTGAGACCTTGGCCACTATGGCAACAGTTCATCCAGATCACTCTATTCTAGGTGCAAGAGTAGCAGTTACTTCTTTGCAAAAATCAGTTCCAAAGAAGTTTTCGGATGCTGTCAAGAAGCTTTATTCCTTTTACAATGCGAAGACAAAACGTCTCTCGCCATTAGTTTCCAAGGAACTTTATGATTTCACTCTAAAGAACTCAGAGCTTTTAGACAACTTGATAGATCATTCGAGAGATTTAGATTTTACTTATTTCGGTTTGAAGACGTTAGAGAAGGCATACCTCTTGAAAATAGATAAAAGACCAGTTGAGACTCCTCAGTTTATGTTTTTAAGGGTCAGCATTGGGATACATCAACATGATATAAATTCCATTATTGAGACTTACAACTTGATGAGTCAAAGATATTTTATTCACGCCTCACCAACTCTATTCAATTCAGGTACACCTTTCCCATATTTGTCATCATGTTTTCTACTAGGTATAAATGATGATTCTATTGATGGGATTTATAAAACGTTACACCAATGTGCACTTATTTCCAAAGCTGCAGGAGGTCTTGGGATTCATGTTTCAAACATTCGTTCCGAAGGCTCGTACATTGCTGGTTCTAACGGCACCTCAAATGGTATTGTACCTATGTTACGTGTTTTTAATAACACTGCAAGATATGTTGATCAAGGTGGTAATAAGAGACCTGGTGCATTTGCCATATATTTGGAACCATGGCATAGTGATGTTTTCGATTTTTTGAACTTGAGAAAAAATCATGGAAAAGAAGAGATGAGAGCTAGAGATTTGTTCTATGCTTTGTGGATTCCTGACTTGTTCATGGAAAAAGTCAAAGCGAATGAAGATTGGTGTTTATTTTCACCAGATCAAGCTAAGGGATTAAGTGATGTCTATGGTGATGAGTTCGTAGAGCTATACAACAAATATGTCAATGAAGATCTTGCAATTGAAACGATCAAAGCTCAAAAGTTGTGGGCTGCTATCTTAGAATCACAGACAGAGACTGGTGGTCCTTTCATTCTATATAAGGATGCCTGTAATAGGAAATCCAATCAGAAAAATCTTGGTACTATCAAATCCTCTAATCTATGTTGTGAAGTCGTTCAATATAGTTCGCCAGATGAGGTTGCTGTTTGTAATCTAGCATCAGTTGCTTTACCTTCATTTGTTAGATTTGACGATGATAGTATTTGGTTTGATTTTGATAAGTTACACCAAGTTACGAAAATTGTTACAAAAAATTTAAATAGAGTTATAGATGTAACAGAATATCCCTTGGAAGAGGCCAAAAATTCGAACCTTAGACATAGACCTATTGCCGTTGGTGTTCAGGGACTAGCAGATTTGTTCATGGAGCTGCGATTACCGTTTGAAAGTGATGAGGCAAAGCAGTTGAATATTCAGATATTTGAAACTATTTATCATGCAGCATTGGAATGCTCAACTGAATTGGCTGAATCAGAAGGATCCTATGAGACATTCGAAGGATCACCAGCCTCTCAAGGTATCTTACAGTTTGATTTATGGGACCATAAGCCCTCAGATATGTACGATTGGAATCTATTAAAAGCCAGGATAAAGAGTAAAGGGTTGAGAAACTCATTGCTAGTTGCACCAATGCCAACTGCCTCAACTTCACAGATTCTTGGATTCACTGAATGCTTTGAGCCAATGACAAGTAACATTTACTCAAGAAGGGTTTTGAGTGGTGAGTTCCAACTTGTGAATAAATATTTGGTTGATGATTTGATCGGATTAGATCTGTGGGATGAAGACATGAAAAACAGAATTGTTGATGCCGATGGTTCTATTCAAAACATTGATGTTATTCCGAAAGAGATCAAAGACTTGTATAAAACTGTTTGGGAAATATCACAGAAAAAAATTATTGACCTTGCTGCTGATCGTGGTGCTTTCATAGATCAATCTCAAAGCATGAATATCTATTTGAAAGATCCAAACATGAGAAAATTGACCAGTATGCATTTTTATGGCTGGAAGAAAGGGCTAAAGACTGGGATGTATTATTTGAGAACGCAAGCTGCTAGTGCAGCTATCAAGTTCACGATCGATCGATCAGTTACACCTATTGAAAGAAAACTCACGAGTGATGCCTCAGGTTCAAGAAAAAGGGTTTATACGCCTTTAAGAAGTCCAGTACCTTTGAAGAAGAAAAATCTGTTGTCAATCGATGGATTATCGAGTAATGAGATCATGTCATCAACGGAGGATTCTTCAGTGGTCGCTTCAAAGAACATGCAAAAGCTGACATCGCTAGTGTCTCCTTCAAGTTCAACTAATGGCGAATATTTTTACGACATTTACTCAACCACCCCGTTGTCTTGCACTATATCAGAACCGGGCAATTGCGATAGCTGTTCAGGCTGATAAACAGGTCTGGAGATCTTTAACAATAAGGGATCTTTGAAAATGGGGTACCCTGATGAAGCAGGGCAGCTTTGTCGAGCTTTGAATCTGTAACCCTCGTCTTATGGATTAGATGTCATTGATGACGGAATTCAGTGATAGCTATCTTCATGTAACACGTTTTGAGTGCGATTATGCAATTAAACTTTTATAAATTTTAGTGCTTGATGGATGGATGCTAAGAAATGTTAATAGAATGGGCAACAAAATGATGGAAACGGTTCTACATGTATATAATCAAATCGTAATATTATTAAGAGAAACAAGTTATCTTCGAGTTGTTTAAACCGTTTTTTTGTAGTGGTACCATCTGCTTATTCAGCCCATTGTTGACGTGACACATTGGACAATTGACCCTTAATGATTCATTGTTTTGCAGTCGCCTCGTTTGATCGTTTGAAGATCAAGCATCACCTAGTCGTGTATTCTACAAGATCACAACGTTCCTGACCTAGGACCACAGCGCATATACAGCAGATAAATCAACAGTTTCTAAGTGTGCTCGTTCCCAATGTACGGGTAGAAATTGATTATCGGTAACTGATTGAAACTTGCAGCTGGAAAACCGTTTCGGTATTAGCTTGGATTGGTCTGAGTGAGAGACCGCAGGGCTCTTGCCAGTATAGGGGTTACATCAAGAAGTGCATCTGGCGCATAGTAACCATTTGAAGCGAGGTTTCAATAGCGTTGTCACCTGCTCGTGCTATTTGACCCGAACAATTAGAATTCTCTACTACTCTTCTATTTCCTTTCCCTTAGTACTTCCGCCTGGGTCTGCCTAGACCCTCCCACAAGAGTTTCCCACCTCCGAAAAAGCTACCGGTTCAATAAAGCCGCTTGTGTGCTGCTGAAGAGAGCCCGCGCTAAACAGTCTTTCTAATCAGAAAGGATCTTCAACTCCACTGTTGAAATCAACACGTTTTACACCAATTTAGAACCAAATGCACACTCGAAAGTACTTAAATCAATGCAAATCCCTACGTTCTAATCGAACAATGAGGTTCTCTCACACAGAATACCCGGAGTGACCACAATCGACGAGATGCTCACTAAATCATTGGTTGTTTTGGCCGGTGCTACTGCTGTTATTGCTGCTCAGTTCAGATTGGCCTCGTCAAGAAACAATTGGAACGTCAAAAACCAGCCTTTTGTCTCTAGTGCAGGTACATTCGTGCTATCCGCAAACCAGACCGAAGTGCTGGACACTAACACAACTGCTATCGACTATGATTTATTAGTTTGTAAAGACACCTATCAAGAGCTGTCCTGTTCCAACACCACCATTGTTGACGACTTGTGTTGTTACGAGCACCCAGGCGGTTTGGTCTTACAAACTCAATTCTGGGACTACAAACCAGCTACTGGTCCTGGCAATGCTTTCACCATTCACGGTTTATGGCCAGACAACTGCGATGGTACCTATGAACAATTCTGTATTCCAGAAAATGAGATCTCAGACGCTGCTCAGCTTCTAAGAGATCATGGTGAATACGAATTATTGAATGCCATGTCTACTTACTGGAAAGATTACAGTGGTGTTGACTCTGAATTGTGGGAACATGAATTCAACAAACATGGTACTTGTTACTCCACTATCAATCCAGAATGTTATGGTGAAGGCTATGAAAATCATATCGAAGCTATTGACTACTACAAAATCACTTACAATCTATACTCAAAACTGCCAACATTTGAATGGTTACAGTCTGAAGGTATTGTTCCATCTAATGATGTTACATACACCAAGGAAGAGATCACCAACGCTTTGACAAAGAACTTTGGTTTCATCCCTTATATTTCTTGTGATGATAATGATGCCATCTCTGAAGTTTGGTACTATTTCTACGCCTTTGGTTCTCTAAGAAACCAAAATTTCGAAGCCATTGACACTTTTGCCTTCTCTAAAACTTGTCCAGATATTGGAATCAAGTTTCCACCAAAATACCCTGAGCCTGCTCCAGTTGTGATCACCACTACCGTCACTGTTGGTGGTCAAACATCCACTGTTCTCCAAACTGTTGTCACTTCAACTTCAACCATATATGACACATCTTACTCCACTGCAGAAATGACTCGTACCACTACCCAAACCATCTTAAGAGGTTCAACAGCGACTACCACAACTGTTGTTTTCACAACCACATCTGTTGTACCAATCTTTTACACCTCAACTTCCACTTATGTTTATGAAGTTACTGAAACTGGAACAACCAGAGCCACCACCCAACCAACAAGTGCCATTGCTCAAACTCAAACTCAAACTCAGATACAGACTGTTACCACTCAAACACAAGCAACTGGAACTACTGAATCTATTCAAGATACCACTCAAACTACCCCAAAGGGTAACAGTACCCCAGAAGGTCAAACCACTGCTGAAGCTACAGAAACCTCTGAAACCTTCATAACTCCACCGTACAGTAACTTCACTACCACTTTAACTTCAGAAGACACCTCTGAACAAAGTACCACTATTGTGACTTCTTCATCCTCATCCGCATCCACTCCGTCCTCCATTACATTATCTTCTGATGAATCTTCCTCTTCGTCAAGCTGTTTTTCTGAAGCTGCTTCTTCAACATCTGCTGTTTGTCCACTAGACCTGCCATATTCCTGTACCAATACTTCTGTGGTTGAAGACTTGTGTTGTTTCGAATACCCAGGTGGTGTCATTCTATCTACTCAATTCTGGGATTACAACCCCTCCACTGGTCCAGCTGATGCTTTCACTTTACACGGTTTATGGCCAGATAACTGTGATGGTACTTATGAACAATACTGTGATTCTTCATTGGAAATTACCAACCCTGGTGAAATCGTTTCTCAATTTGATGCTTCTTTGTTAACTGATATGGAGACCTACTGGAAAGATTATGCTGGGGATGACGAAAGTTTATGGTATCACGAATATAACAAGCATGGTACTTGTTACTCTACTATCAAACCAAGTTGTTATGGTGAAAATGTCATCAACTCTACTTACAGAGAGGATGTCTTTGACTATTACAGAGTTTCTGTCGAGCTTTACCATAGTGTTCCAACTTATGAATGGTTAGCTGCCGAAGGTATTGTTCCATCAGAAACTGAAACCTATACATACGAGCAATTCATGGGCGCTTTAGAAAAACATTTCGGTTACACTCCATACATCAAATGTGACTCCAGTAATGCTATTTCTGAAATTTGGTACTTCCATCATTTACAAGGTTCTCTAACCTCTGGTTCTTTCCAGAGAATTGATACTTTGACCACTCCAAAATGTCCAACAACCGGTATCAGATATCCACCAAAAGGTTCTGCCGTCCCAACCAAAACTTCAAGCAGTCCAGCAGCCACTTCCACTGGTGGTTCTGTCAAAGGTTACGTCAACCTAAGTGGTAAAAGTGGTTGTTTGATCAAGAATGGACATTGGTACATCGGCGGTACTTGTGCCACCTATACTCTTAACCCATTGAACACAGGTTCTTACACTTTGAAGAGTAGTTCTGGTTACTGTACTGTTATTGATAATGCTTTCACTTGTACGTCCGAAGCTGCTCCATTTGAGTTCAACTATGACCCAGCTACCGGTATCATCAGTGCTAATGGTCAGGAGAACTGGAGTGCTACTTCTACACCATCCGGTTCTGGCCAATCCGTTGTTAACTTGGGAGGCTCTGGTAGTGTAGTTTTCAACTTGGTCTTTGGTGCCATTTAGTTCTTTATACATTGATATAGATACACCTAGTCCTTATGACTAGTAAAATACTTCTTATGTATATATTTATTGATACTTATATAAAAAAAAGATTTTGTCTTTACTTTTATTTCTAACTAGCCAGTCTTTAGTGATACTGAACGTTTCGTTTCCTCTATAAAAGGTGAATGAAGTACACATAAAAATTATTACTGTAACGGGAAATGTTATGAGCACTGTTTTTATGTCTGATAAGCCGAGATAAGGAAAAATGCCAAAATAAGTTGGGAATTCAGTCAATCATCTCTTGATCAAGAAAAGAACAAAAGCAGCAAAAAAAAACAGTACTTCAAATCATGAATAGCGAGAATCAGAATCAGACCCCTCTCTTACTTTCCACTGCGTCTTGGCTCGAGAGTTTCACTCGTTTACTTGGTATTGTTGGCAATTCTTTTGTAACCTCACATTCCCAACTCGACTCTCAGCATGCCGCAGCTAATAAAGAACACCACAGTGTCATTCCAGATCGATCAACAACAATTTTAACACCATCACAAACGACAGCGAGAAATATGGGCTCTCCTTCATATTTCTCCTCGCCACCTACTTCTCCTTCATGTCCTCTTGATTTGCCATACTCCTGTACAAATGACACGATCGTAGGTGATCTTTGTTGCTTCGAGTACCCCGGCGGAATTATCCTTTCGACTCAATTCTGGGACTACAATCCTTCAATTGGGCCTTCTGATGCTTTTACACTACATGGACTATGGCCAGATAACTGCGATGGTACATATGCACAGTTTTGTGATTCTTCAAGAGAGATTAAAAGTGTGTCTGAGATTATCTCACAATTCGACGATTCTTTGTTAAAGGATATGCAATTGTATTGGAAAGATTACAAAGGTAAAGATAATGACTTGTGGTATCATGAGTATAACAAGCATGGAACATGTTTATCGACAATAGAGCCATCATGTTACGGTGAGAACTCCATAAATTCCACATACAGAGAAGATGTCTATGATTATTTCAGAGTCGCAATGGAATTATACTCTACTCTTCCGACTTTTGACTGGTTGGCTGCTGAAGGTATCGTTCCATCGGAGTCAAAGACTTATACCTATGACCAAGTGAAAAGCGCACTTGAAAAGCATTTTGGTGTAACCCCATTCATAAAATGTGATTACCACAATGCGATCTCTGAAGTGTGGTATTTTCATCACTTGCAAGGATCATTGAGAGGTGGTTCTTTCAATAGAATTGATTCATTGATCACAGGTCAAAGATGTCCTTCTGTTGGAATAAAGTTCCCACCAAAGGGAACAACAATCTCCACTTCCACTCGTACAACCTCAACTTCACATGCCATACCAACAGATGGGTCTTCAAGAGGATTTGTGAAACTTACTAATCAGCCTGGTTGTCTAATAAGAAATGGACATTGGTACACCAGTGGTAGTTGTGCAACTTATACCATTATTCCGTTGTCTACTGGATCTTATTACTTGAAGAGCAGTGGTGGGTATTGTACTGTTTCTAGTGGTGCCTTAACATGCTCCCATGCTTCCCGTCCATTTGAGTTTGACTATGATCCTGACACGGGGATAATCAGTGCCAATGGTGAGCAAACGTGGAGTGCATTATCTAAACCAAATGCTAGAAAACAGTCTGAGGTTCTTTTGGGTTCTTCGGGCAGTTTTAGTTTCAACCTGGAGTTCAAACATCATTAAAAAAGAGTACATTTATGAGTGAAATCAATTGTGCCAAAATAGACAGATCCGGAAAATACCACGAAGTATCAACAGCCATTGACGGTTCACAGTAGATCTGATGAGCTTAGCCGTTGAGTCTTGTAATAGATAATATACAAGAGATTCAACAGCACTTTGTGTAATTGGGCCGTTTGATCCTTTTATACTACACAAATCTGTATCACGAATAACATGCACCAGAAGCCGATTAAATATAACTCCTGAGAATAAGATGGTATCAGATCGGACTTCTTAATTTATCTTATATCTATGTCTAGAAAAGTAGTGGAGCAGGAAGCTTTAGGTTATGTTATTGATAAAGAAGTACCAAACTATCCTTTCTAAGAAGGGACCAGAAGCAGAAACAGAGCACAAACAAACAGGGCTTCTTTAACTATAATATCTTATTTATGTCTAGACATTTATGTAGTATCGCTCTCGCTGCACTGTTTTGGCAAGGTTTCGTGAAAGACATTTGTGAATTTGACTCAAAAGCGAATTGAGACATTTGTGAAGTTTAGAGAAGCAAAGATCAACAGTGGAAAAAAGATCAGTAGTTGCGAAAGTGAGAAGTAAACAAAGACTCAAAGAGTGCAGCAAGACGGTAGCACTGTTTATAATCAATATTGACAACCACTAATTGAGCTTACTGACCTAAACTACAGTTAAATATGATCTCGCTCTCAGTGCCTGATAAAATATTCTAACCAGGTGTTCTAATTTTCCTGGCATGAAATGAATAAAGTATCGATATGCAGAGTACTGAAGAGTTCAAAGATTCTCCCACTATAGACAGAAAGCTTCAGCGAATTCAATCAAACATAATATTCGATTCAAAGTGACAACCAAGAGTCTATGTAATGTATTGTAGTATACATCCAATATCACATGAAGACTCATAGATGCATCATATAGTACCACCGCATCAGCCGACTAGAATCATTAATGTGAGAAGAGATGTTTTTCATTTTTTCATGGAAGTGACACAAAGAATGAATTTGTAAATCAAAATACAAAATGGCCCTAGTTTAAGTAATTTACTTACTGCAACCTATCAGTTCTCTCATCACAACGATGTTCAAGTCCCCAAAGTTGCTCAAGTCCCTATCATCCAAGTTCCCATGGCTCGAGAAAAGCCCAGCAAGACTTCTTGGAGTTACCAATGACACCTATCAGAAGAACAAGCATGATCCTTCCAGACTTGCAGGATTGGCAAAGAGCTACTACTTAAAAGAGCCTTCAAGCAATAATTCTCTTTCAAGAAATATCAAAAGTTTTGTTATGACTCAACCATTCTTCACCAAAATGTGTTTTTTCGTTAATAGGTTTAATTCATGGCCTTCTTCTGTCAAAAGTCAAAGCACACGTAATTTGAACAAAAGAATTAAACAAACCAAGAAGAATTCAGATGATAAGAATATTGATCTAACTCAAATAATGTACAATGAGATAAACGAGATTGAAGCTGAGGTTATAGAAGATGAGGTCATTTTCAGCAGTATTGATAAGACAATGAGGGATTATTTCTATAAATCACCCTTTACAAATGATGTGGACCCTGACATTGCTGCTGAAATATTGCAAACCATTTTATGTAAACTACCGTTATCTCCAACTGAAGGAACACCATCAAATAGCGAAGCAATTGCTCATAAACATTTCCAGCAGTTATGGTTAAAAGCCAAATTCGGCCTGAATAAAGTGCTAGGACCAAAGGATTATATGGTTGAGATAAGACCAAGTCAGCCTTTGAATGTTAACACTGCTGATACTGATGATAAAGATTCAAAAAAGAATTCAAAAAAGAACTTTAAAATTTTCCCTGATCATTTGTTAGAACTTCAACATTTAGAAGGCGGTGAGCTAAAAAACATAAATATTGCTGTTATTGAGATCAAAAAGGCAGATATACTCGAAAAGCTTGCAAGCAATGATCCTGAAACTATCAAGATAATCAGCCAATGTTTCTATCAGTGTGCTGGAACTAAAACCACAGATACTGCAATCATTAGCGATGGAAATGGATACTTAATTGTACATTTTAACGGTATAACGAAGTTGGAGGATAAGAAGAACCCACCAAAGTTCAAGTTGAACGTATCAGTCAAGTTTATTCATGTGGATGACGAACAAATAACAGAATCCATAGGTTTCATCTATGTTATAGACAGATTCCTTGCCGGACTAGGTAGTGGATCAACAACTTTTAATGATGTATGCTGTGAGAAGATGATGGTGATGCTTGATGTATTAAAACGTTCTGACTTGGATTATACCAAAAGTTTGAGTAAAGCAATCGAAGATTCTTCTGAAGACTCTGAAATATCAAAATCTTGGGTTTTAGACACACCCTTATTCAGTCGCTATATTGCCGATCTATCATACGGAGGCACATATCAAGAGTTAACCACTAAGCTCAGTACCTTGAAATCATCTATGATTAACAGCTCTGAATACGCCGAATTGACGAAAAACATATTCCATAAATTTCCAGAGTTAAAACACCTACCTGACACTATGATCAGTATCAAAATATTCGATGAAAAGGTTTTTGATATCAAACCGTACCGTTTCGACGAACTGAGGATCCAGGAACAAGAAGAAGAACCTACTCCGGATGATTATAGAGCGTATGTTCAAAAAATCAAGGATTATAGCTCATCACCAGCTGCTACTCCCTCGCTAACTGGTTTACTTGATACTGGGTATGTCAAGCTAAAGGATGTACATGGGAATACTGGGGGTAAAGGGTTCTATACCATCTCAATAGCTGAAAACCCCCTCGAAAGCTTCGTTGGCCTGACTCATGATGATGCTTCCAAGTTGCAGAATCTGCTGAATGAATTTCACGAACAAAATGGAGCGTATGGGAACCTGAAGGAAAGTGCCTTTTCCAAAGTTGGAGATCAATGGATCCTGAACGGATATATGCAGCCCCATCCCGATCGCAGTTCTCTGAGTTTTAAGCACCAGGTTGATGATGTTGATGTAAGTCCCAGCATGGAATCTGAAAATAGCTGGTTCGAAAATGGGATATGCGAAGCCGTGGTTTAAGAATATGACCATATCTACCAAATAAATGCTAGGTTTTAAGAACAGTAGTAGTTTGTTTCTCTTAAAAGTGAAGTCATGACCACCAAGACAGACGTGAGCTCTGATAATAAACAAGGCAACAGTTAACTTCAAGATTTGTACCTCCAGCAAAACAAGCTGACGTTCATATGTATTTCACCATATTTGCACCAGTAATCCCAATTTCTTTAATAGTGCATTATTAGCAAAGGCGGCAATTGGAACCACCTTCTTAGCCTGACTCGTGAGTTCCCTTTTGCATTTCATACTCAAATTATGGAAAGTTTTGTCAGAAGCAATCGCCGGGTAATGAATGTCATGGCCGAAATTGATTCACTACAATACTCATAATTCAATAAAAACTATAACTCCTTTACGATTTGTGTAAACATCAAGATTAAATTTTCAAATGTTCTGATAAATTCTCTACTAGAATCTTTCCTGTTGGGAGGCTCTGGTTCTTCTCCTCAACTTTACTATACCTAGTACCAAGTTTCCAATAGCTTTGAATTTCCTCTCCGATGACAAGCCTTGAAACTGTTTATTGCTAGGTGTTAAAGCCCCAGATTGGAAACTCATCAAATTATAGGTTGTAGAATCATCAAACTTTGAACTGTCTTGCTTTTTAGTTTTTTCCAAATCTTCGTGTTTCTTCAGTTGGTGCTTATAATAACTATTTATGAACAGTAGCTCTTGAGATGTTTTGTATAAATTGTTCTTCTCATGTTTATAATGATGCAGCTTTTTATAAACTTTATCAAAATTATCTTCCAAGAATGATATGAATTGGTTCAATTGATCAATTTCATGCTGGAGAGAACGATTCTTTAGCAGTAATTCTTTACTAGGACTGGTCTCTTTAGATAATCTGGTTTTAAATGACTGCAATTCTTCTTCTAACCTTCTCATCTTTGACTTTAGTTCCTCAACATTTGTATCATCACTTAGGACCTCATCCACCTCACTATCATTCTTTTTCAAGTTGAGATTTTTGAAATTTCCGAAAACATCATCATTGTTATAGTACTCTTTTCTTCTTTGGACTGAAGATGGACTTGATAAAAGAAATCTTTTTGTATCCGGTATTAATCTGGGTATTTGTTGGTCTAGATGATACTTCTTGATTTTGAAAGTATCGTCCACTTCAATTTGGTTATCCTTGGAAGGGTATATGTCACCAAGTTTTTTGCGAGGTGATCTTGTAGCTCTCCTTGCATGTACAGATGATTCTGGAGACTTTATACTATTCAGAAATCTTTCTTTCTTCAACTCATTTAGATGTTTGTCCAGAGTACTAAGTTCCTGGTCATAGGTCCCTCTTGACAGGCCACTGGCAGCAGTGTATTGGGTACCTTTCCTCCTGCTTGGGGAACTTTTCTTAGGAGAGTGTGACTTTATGGGAGAAGGAGTGAAGCTCAGATCGCCAGTATAATTGTTACTGGGCTGGTCGTTGAGTACTCTGTCAAGAAGCCTCTGCTTCGACCGTCTGTTGTCGATTCTGATTTGTGTCAATGTTGAAAAATCTCCCTCATCATGTACGGGACTGGTCATCCTCCCTTTTCTTCCTGAGATCTGCTCTGTTTCTGGCTTCTTCCCTGTCACACTTCCTTTGTTTACTTTTTGTGTTCGTTTATTTTGTTTACATCTGAGTGTGGCTTACGTAATCTCTTACTAAATTAGGGTCATGAAGCCCTTGTTCTTACAAGTAGTCTATGATTGGATTATTATTTTGATTGTCGATAACTAGAGTGCATCATCGAGATCGGCCCTTGCTCTTGATTGGATAGTTTTATAGTGATCTTCGTTAACTTCGATCATTTCCCAATTCAGTTAGTTAATTGCAGTCTATTGGGTCTATTCTGGATGTCTCTCATCTGAGTGCACTTCTTCTATACAGAGGGTGAATCCCGCATACTTCTAGTACGTTCATCGAATAGTCTTAAAAAGGTAACTACTTCTTCTGCTATCTAATTGGGGCTACTGCTGATCTCTACTTTTAGTATCAATCCTGCCAAAGTCACAACAAGCAACACGATTACATAATATTTACGTCAGGGCTGTTTCCGCTGTTATGGGTGACGCATGTGCCAGATGCGGTACATTTCGCGGAACCAGCGAAGGAGAGGGAGCATGTTCTAGACTCCCCGGCCAGGCAGATTCGCTGGTTTATTTTTGTTTTGGAAAAATTTCATCATCGAGTTGAGTGTGCTTTGGAAGGGAAAACTCCAGAGTGCTTCGATACGCTGTGTTGCTGTTTAAAGTGACACCAACCTGCCCTTTTCCCTTCTCTCTGTTACTCCCTGAGCAGATTCTCACACCAACTTTGCTCGCTTTTTTTTGTGTTTCAGTGTGTGTGTGTTTTTCTTTTTAGCCGGCCTGGACTTTACATTCTATTGTTTGTGATATTTATACATACACATCACAAGGATATCACATATATATAAAAACAGCCTGGTTTCTTTCTATTCCCACATTATCAACAACACTTCAAACTAAGCCTGATGACTTCTGCTAAGTCCTCGCCCTCTGCTTACTTCGGAGACAGCTACTTCAGCTTCGCAGACCAGACGCCCAAGCCTTCAACCCCAAACCCAAACACACAGGAGGCCACACAGATGCCCTCGCCACTACCACCACCCTCAAACTTCCAGCTGTTCAGGCAGAGCCTGATAAACGCCAGAAAGAAGCACATCATCCCAGAGCTCACGATCACCAACGACGCCTCGCTGGAGACAAGTCCCGCTGTGTCCCACCACGTCCACCAGCACAGACCATCCACTTCACTGAACATCAACTCCATCCATCACTCTAACCGGTTCTTCAACGCATCTGACCTCAACATCACACCAGTCAACACGCTCCATGAGTTTGAACAGCTAACGAGCACGTCCCCTTCGGAGGACGTTGTAATCATAGACTTGAGACCTTTCAATCAATACAACGCCTCCAGAGTCTACGACTCTCTCAGTATCTGTATCCCTTCCACATTGTTGAAGAGAAACTCCTTCAACCTCACAAATATATTCAAGACTATGATAGCCTCCCAAGAAAGCGTGCTGGAGAAGAAGTTAGAGAACACAAACGATCTTAGGATCATATTTTATGACACAAGCTCCTTTGTCGACCATTGTTCGCTACAGGTACATCAAATTATCAAGAAATTTCAGGATAAATTGAACGATTACAATAAATCCATTAAACTATACATCATAAACGAAGGGTTTCAGTTGTTCACCAAGGATAAAACCTCTGAAAAGATATATGTTGATCATAGCAAGTTTAAACCGGTGAAATCACCAGATCAAGCATGTTTCTCAGAGTTCCTGCTACCTTCTGCTGATCCAACGTCCTCATTCTTGATGTCCTTGAAAAGCAATCAACTCACTGCCAATAACATTGATAATCTCAATCATGATGCTAAAATCAGCCTACCGACTTTCAAAGACCTTGATAACCTGCCTAACTGGTTGAAGAAATTCTCCACATCTGATTGCATTGATTCTATTGTCTCAAAGTTCAACAAGATTGAAACCTCTGAAAACCAAAGACTAAGTGCCAGTGTTTCAATAACTAGAAGAAGATCATCGGTTCCTAGACTAAATGATAACAGTAATAGCTGCTCGCCAGTCTCCCCTAACGCTGGTTCTTATAGTTTAATTGGTCCAGAAAATGGATTCAAAAATAGATACCCAAATATCCTACCTTATGAGCATTCAAGAGTGAAATTAATAACATCACCATTGCCTTCAGCTGGTTTGACATCTTCCAATCAGACTGGAAACATTTATTTCCCTGCAAATCCACCATTACCACCACCAATACAACACCAAACGAATCTCTCATTATCAACCCCTATATCAACGTCATATTCACCGGATACATCCCCATCATCAATCAATAGCGCAATCAGCAAGCATCCCTCAAGAAAACCAAGCTTGACACCGTTGCTGGATGACTACTTTAATGCTAACTTCATCAATGTCCCACAGATCAATAACGTTTCACACTATATCGCAACTCAAGCTCCATTACCTTCTACTATTGATGATTTCTGGAAAGTCGTTTGGCACAATAAGTCAGAAATCATTGTCAGTCTAACCAATCTAAGTGAATATGGTATGAAGAAATCAGATATATATTGGCATGATTCTTCCAGTGTCAAACTACTCGAAGAGATTGAAGATTACAAAGGTCTCAAAGGATTGATTGTTCGAAAAATCGAACTGACAAAAAGATCAAAGAAGAAAGTTGTTCATCAATTACATTTCATGAATTGGCCAGATCATGGAACGGCTAATCCAAGAAATCTTCTTGAATTGATCGAGATCAAGGACCAGTTTATTCAAGACAAATCAAGTCCTATTGTGGTGCATTGTTCTGCTGGCTGTGGTCGTACTGGAACTTTTATCGCTATTGACCTAATCTTACAGAGCTTCAAGCAATTTGATGAGAAGAACGTTGGACCAACCGTTGATGTTTGGAAAACCGAGGAAGACTTGATAAATTTGACTGTTCAACAGATCAGAAAACAAAGAATATTAATGGTTCAAAGTTTACAGCAGTTCATTCTATGCTATGAAACAATTGTTTACTATTTCTATAACAAAGAGGAGACTAAAGAAATTACCGAAATGAAATTATGAAGTTACGATAAAATAAGAAAAAGAACAAGAACAAAAAAACAAAAACAAGAACAAGAAACTTTACTCAAGGAAAGTGTGACAAGATCCTTTAAGGGCTAGTTTTTTTCTATTTATATACATATTATATAAACTTAACACTTACACGATCTCGAGTATGAGAAACATACCCTCATGAAAACTTATAATTCATCCATTGTTCACTTGGTATAAAAAGTAGTTGAAATTCTCCACTGTTGTTTTATCAATCGAATTGAACAAAGCGTTAAAATTCTCTTCACCAATTGTATCTTTGGTTTCATTCAATGTTCTTTTAATAAACTCCTTCAAGTTAAGATTGTGAACTGGATCCAAAGCCCCAATCAATTTCTGAAATCTGTGATATTCGCCATGTTCTTGAATAGTTAAATCCTCATTATATTGGAACTCATACAGATAATTAGAATGATATGACTCAATGTCACCACTAGTCATCTCATTGATTTCCTCCAATTGCGATATCCATAATGTCATCAAAACGCTCAAGTCTTTCAACACACTTTCTTCACCCGTGCTTAATAATGACGTTAATCCCAAAATGTGGATCTTACGGTTTCTTGGATTACCGATATTGTTCTCCATCTTAGCATACCAAACCGTGATCAGTTTATTAAACATTGTCTTGAATTCGTTCTCATCTTGATAAATATAATGGAAAACTTGAAGAATGTTGTTTGGTGAAAGGTATGATAATCTTGCGATGATCAGTAATAATTTAGCAACAGTAAGTGATGATTGGTCATCATTGAGGATCATTGAGATGATGTTTGGAAGTAATGACGATTCCATAAGGATTGACAACAGTTTAGAATTCTCATTTGGATCAGAATATGAGCTTAATGTGATCATTTCTAATGTTGACATCAATATATCTAAAGAATCATCTCTCATAGTTAAGATATAGTTGGCAAATACTCTGAATACATTCAAAGTGAAATCTCTTGTTGATTCGTTTGTCGCTAGGTTTGGTATCAAAATGGTATAACTTCTGAATATTTCAATGATGAGTGGTAATATCTCTGTTTGGTTAAGAAGGGCATCACCATATAGATCGTTCAAATCTTGCAATAAGGAACTGTTGAACTCCAACGATTGATTAAGAGGGAAAAATTGCAATATAGCTAGCCATAGTTCGAAACCATCTTCAGCCAATAGAGAGTAATACTCACTCTTTGAAGAGCAGCACACTTGAATTAGAGGTAGAACGATGTTCCAAGTTATTGACGAGTTTTCATTTAATGATATGACCAAGTTTTTGAGAATTCTCAATAAACTATTCTTCAAAATCATCTCATTTGAATTGTTGGAAAGATCCCAGAACTTAGGAACAACTAATAATAGTTGATCAAGCTCATTGACAGAAATCAAAGGTTTTGTTCTGCTGATCAAATCACTAATAGTGTCCAACAGGAATAATTTTGATTCGGTCAATTGTGCGTCATTCACGAGTTCTAATAAATATGAAGTGAAATCCTTGATGTAAGGTTTTAAAATTTCCTTTTTAAATTCCCAGTCCTTCAATATAGCTCTAAGAGATTGGATAGCGGTAAGTTTAACAACTTTATCATTAATATCTGAAGGTGATAAGAATGTCAATAACATTCTGTAAATCTCCACAATGTTCTGGTCTGAAATAACATTCAAACCGATCCATTCATTGATCAGCAAGCATACTCTTCTTTTCAATAATTTATTCTCTATCAAATCATTCTTCAAAGCTTCAGGAATGAAAACAGTTGTCAACAGGCTGTTGAAATCAATAACCTCATAGACTGAATTTGCACTGAGTTGAAATATGCTGAATATTGAGTCCTTGGTTAGTACATTTTGCACAGAAACCTCTTGATAGTTAGCCATTTCATTCTGTACCTTATTCAATACATATGGAATCAATAGCTCTTTAAAATTGTTAATCAAATCTTGGAAAAAGTTCTCTGAGCATTTTCTTATTTGATACTCATAATTCTGGCTAGCTTCATCATTCACCCATTCTTCTGGTTCATTAATCCAGGACTCTAGATCTGCTGGTCTTAGTTTGATGTAATTGTTGATCATTAGATCAGTCAATGAGATTATCAGTTCCTCACGGAAAAACTCAGTTGTTAAAAATGCAATAGCTTTATCAATCTCCTGTTTGTTTGATTTACTTTTCAAAGTCAAAACAGAACCTTTTTTGAACAAGAAATTAATCAATGCTTTGAAAATTAGTAGTGTCTTCACAGCTAAAAACTCCCATAAAGAGTCGGACTCATCTTCACGATCATTATTATAGATGATAGATGCTTTTTCTTGGATTATCTTCAATGAGATGTATAGGATCTGTTTTGAAGACGGTAAAAGAATCAAGTTTGTCGGATTGGATCTGGTCAATGATTCGTATATCTTGATGTATCTTTTGATGTATTTCTCCAGAATCTCAGAAGGTGAATATTTATCGTAATTTTCTAACAGCAACTGAAAATGCTTAACAGATAATCCCAAAAACTCCACAATCTCATTTGAGTGACTTGGATTGTCATAGACATCGATAATGACTCTTTTCAGAACCTTCAAAGATAAATATCCGATTTCAATCACGCCAAAATCCAGTGACGCTAACCATTCGTTGAAAAACTTTGTATAAATGCTTATGAGAATAGGAATTATGATAGGTAGTTTACTTTGTAATGCAGGCCTAGTTCTACCAATTTTAGCCATGGCCAGATTCTTTATGACTTGATTTAAAATCAGTAGAATGTTGTGAATTTTTACATTATTCTCTTCTTTGATTGAAACCTGCAACAAGTTCTCCAATTGATCAAACAATTCAGGCCAGTCAGAGGGGAAATCAAACCGACAGATCCTGGCAACTGCCTGTGAGTTTTGAATAGACAGATTTTTGTTTGGCTCATCAATCAAGTCGAACAGCCTTTGTCTGATATTACTCTTCTCCACTGATGAGATGGCATTCTTCTTAGATGATCTCCAGTACTTCTCTACGCCATTCTTGAATGTTATCACTGCTAGCCATCTTATCTGCAAGTTGATGGAGAGATCAGTGTAAACGGACTAGAAACACCTGTTAATAAATGAGTTTCCACTGTTAAACGGTGTGTTTATCGATATTCAACTCACCTGTAGTAGAAAGTGGTAACCCGATTGCACCTCCCATTCTTTGAGCTTGTTTTCGGCCAATTTCTGCGTGACACCCCTTTCCGACCCACTGGCCTTCTCAAGTACATCCACTAAGGATGCTAAGTCCAAACTCATGCGGTTTTGTGGGATTTTGCAACGATGCTTTTCCTCATCTTGCTGTTTTGTTGTTTTGGTTTCTTTCTCAACCTCAGTTTTCGGATGTTTAGTTAGTTCTTACAATTACGCAGAAGAGATGCGGACATGTTCTGAAATTTACGCACCTATATTTAAACAGAGGCAGTACTTTATGGCTGATGGCTGATGACTGATAACTTGTCTTCACTTCCATCTGTGAGCCTCATCACCATCCTTCCAGTCGCGTTCATGGTACCCGAGTTCTTCTTTGACCTTCTCCACGGTGGCCTTGTCACCTGTGTTTTTGCTCAGGTTGTCGCTGATCTTGACAGCAGGATGGCCATTCGCTTCTGACAACTTGATCACAATGTTCAGTGGTTCTGACTTAGCTCCAGTTGATAAGGTCTTGAAGTCATTGGTTAAATTGGTTCCAATTCCAAATACTGATTGCATTCCGACTTCATCTGCTTTATTTTTGTATGATATGGATTTCTCAACGTCTAAAGAGTCACTGAAACAAATAACTTTAGAGAACTTTGGATATCCCAATTTGTTATGATAATGGTCAGCAATCTTCTCTGCATAAACAAGAGGATCACCAGAATCTTGTCTAACACCAACATAGTAATCTGTATATGGCTTAATGAACACTTTTAGGAAATCGTCCGTACCGAACGTGTCGGTCAACGCCAAACCAGCATTTTCGGAACCAAAAGTATTTACCCAATAGTCAATAGCATGATGGTTAGCATTGACATAGTCTTGAGTGATGGCCGCAATACCCATAAACCATTCATGGGCAATGGTACCGATAGGCTTCAAATTAAACTCTTTGGCGAATAATACGTTTGAAGTTCCTAGGAATAGTGCTTTAGAACTGTCATCCACAGTTTTCACGTAATCAACAATGGCTCTAATAACAGTTTCTTGAACCTCGTAAGATCTTCTTCTTCTCGTGCCAAATTCCGAAAATGGTACCTTGGCTTCGATCAATCGCTTTGCTTTATCTTGCGCATTTTCAATTTGTCCATCTAGATTCCAGTCATTATCAACGAATTTAAAGTAAGCTTCAGATACCAATGCTAGCAATGGAATCTCATATAAAATTGTTTCTGTCCATAAACCAGTAACTTTCAAATCAAGGTTTCCTTGTTCATCAATTATCACTTTAACTTGCTCATTTGGATTCAACTTGAAGTCTTTAATGTACTCCAAATATTCTGCTGGAAGGTAACCAACCTCCTTGTGCAAATAATCAATCTCATCTTCAGTAAACCTCAAGTTCTCCAGCAGTTGGATCTGACTCTTTAGCCAGTTCAAGGCTTGCTCATTAAGTTTCTTTAGGGGTGTTCTATTTGTGAAGGCATAAGTGACATTGGAATCTGGGAAGTTCTTGTGAACAGCAGCGTGCATCGAGATCTTGTACAGATCCGTGTCAAGGAGGGATCTGATAACACCAATTGACATCTGTGAAGTTTGAGTCTTGTGATAAATGTGTTTATGTGTGAGTTGGACGTAGTGGGAAGTGAGTAATATTGTGTGAATCATTTGGATAAAGAGGACCCATCCTTCAAAACATGCGCCTCCTACCGGTACTTTCGTTACGCACCACAAGATAGAGAGAGATATCACAATACTACTCGATATATTAAGTATGAAATAATCAAAATCAATAATAGAACTATTTATAAATACTCGTTAACATCACTCATATCGTCAAAAACTAACGCCATTTACCAAAACCCGGAAACCTTGTTGATTTCTCTTCAGGGTTATAACCAGCTTTATTTCTTTGAATGGCCAGTATACCATCAATCTTCTGTGAAACCAATTCAAGTAACTCTTTCCGCTGTTGCAACTCAATGTGTTTCTTTATCTTTGGATCTTCTTTAGCAAATATTTCAACCTGTTCTTCAGTTAGGTTCAAGTTCAACCTGTTATCCAATTCTCTTGGGAATTTGTAGAAAAAATCGGTCAATAACTCAACGTTTAAGAATAAAACAGCAGTTGTTGTTAATTTTTCATTCACAACGCTCAAGAACACTTCAGGACATTTATATTTATTATCCTTGACTTTACAAGCATTTGATTTCAGTGCCTTCAATCTTAAATTCAGAATTATTTGACGATCTTTCAAGAAAATAGCTTCACGTCCTCTTTTTAAAAGTGCTGTTGAGAAACCCAAAGTTTCTTCTGTCGATTTCCCACCTTCTTCTAAGTACTTCATAACCTGTGTCAATTTACGTCCACCAATAGAATTCTTCAATGAAGTGAACGCACTATTCACTTGGTTTAGTTCTTCCTTCAGTAGATGAACAGAATGCTCCCTAGAAATTGTCCATTCACGATCTTCAACATCGACTTCATACTTATAAGGCTTGATACAATTCTCAACTTGATCTGCAGTTGAAAAATATCTAGAGTTCAAAACACTCTGGGCTGCTTCTTTCACTGCCTCTTTTGCAATTGGATGATTCTTCAATTGAGTACGGTCAGCAATGTTCTCAACCTCTGTTAAAATAGCATTAGTGATTAGGGATGTGGATAATCTACCAACACCTAGCTTTGTTAAAGACGAGGTAATTAACTCTAGCTTCTTAGACCAGTATGGATCCTCTTTCTTTAGGTCGTTGAGTTCATTCAAATGTTCGATTAATACTTTGGTATCAGCATCTTTATCAGAAGCTTTATTCCAATATCTTGAGGCTAATAGATCTAGAACTTGTTGATCCAATTCATTCCTTAGGATATATTTCAGTTCAGATCTTCCGAAATTCTCGTTGAAGTCTTTAATGGCTAACTTTAGAGCATCCACATTCTCTGCAAGATATGTCTTTGGTGTTAAATGACGATCATTAAATTCTACCTTGAACTGGTATGAAGTCTCATCTAACTCTTGTTGGACTAGTTTAGCTGTTGGCTGTAATGATAAAGACATTGTTCTTTCTAGAACTTTGATTAATTTTTTCTTCAACGTCTTTGTTGAAACATTACAGTCTTTAAATTCAGTCTTGTTTGTCTTTAAGTACTGATACTCAAAATTTTGTTGAGCAATAAAGGCATCATGACCTACTGTCTTTCTGAATAACGATTTAGTTTGAGCCTTTGTGATCACCCCCACATAACCCATCTTTAAAGGGTATTTCTTGTTTAATAGAATTTTTCTTGCAGATTCCGGATCAACCAAATCTAATTTTGTGATGACACCAATAGTTCTTTCACCTTTTGGATCGGCAATCTTACTAGCTCTTAAGGCAGAACTATTAGCTAAATCAACATCAGCGGAAGAGATAGCCAAGATGACATTTGGACTCTCAAGATACTTGTCACACAACTCACGGATCTTTTGTTTCAATACTGGTGGCTGATCAGCTGCTTCAACTTGAATATAACCTGGTAGATCAACTAAGGATAGATCTGGAATTGTGGGTGATCTAATGGTCAATTGGATTGGATCATTAGAAACGGCATCAGTTTCAGGAACAGCCATATTTAAGTCGTATAGAATTTTCTGCACTTCAGCAAAATCGGTCAAGTTATACATTTTCAATGCAGGGAAATCGGCGGTTTCTGCAGCGGTGTTTGGTGTATTTACCAAAGTTAGTTCAATAGGTCTTCTAGTAACCATGTTTGAACCTTTTGGTAAGAATTCTTGTCCCACTATGGACTCTAGGACTGACGATTTACCAGAAGATTGAGATCCAATAACCACGATCGATGGTAATTTCAATGTATCTGATGATCTATCGATTTCTTGTAATAAAGCTCTTATTTCAATCATCTGCTTTGTCAAACTTAGAATCTGGTCATCTAAATCTTCATCACCCACTTCATCATCATCTTCTTCTTGTTCGATAAGTTGTTCTCTCTCTTCCTGATCTTGTGACAGCTGCTCTTCCTCTTCAGTGGACAGACCAGCAACAACAGCAGCAGTACCAACTGTCGTTGCACCCGAATCATTGTTATTGCCTCCGGATCCGCCTGTTCCACCGGAACCATTCTCCCCTGAACCAAAGTTTAGACTATTAAGAAATTCTGAAGTTTTATCAAGGGCATTTTCACCCAGCTCCTTTAGTTTCCCCAACTTATCAGATGTATAATTGGATGCCTCTTCAACTTTATAAGCAACGTAACTACCTGCAGCTGCTAGACCGCCTCCCAGATAAGCAGGGAATTTGACAGCTTTTCCCACAAACTTTGGAATGGAAGTGAAAGAGATCTGTCTTTGGGAGAACATCTGGCTCTTTGTCATCAATAGTCTTGGACTTGTTGAGGACATTAACCAAGGGGAATGGGAGATGAATCTTCTGTTCAAGATGGACAAGTTCTGCTTCATTATGAAAGGAAGCACAAAGGCATGCTTCTTCGACGACAGGCCCACAATGGGTCTCATGCTATGCTTGACTTTTTTTGGCAGTGGACTTCTCCTTTTTGTTGCATTTTTGCAGGTTGTTTTTGAGTGTTTTTGTTTCCTTCTGAAAGTGGCGATAATTTATGTGTTGGTGTCCGGATGTTCACATACTGAACTACAAGAAGTTACATAAACAAAGAAAAGTACAAAATTATCACGATTGATTGAGTATCATGAGAGGCTAAGTGTATGGTGAATCACCTTGCAACAGGTGGAATTGGGCAAGCAATATGAGATCCCACGATTAAGCTGAAAAAAAAAATAGAATATGTAGCATTGTAAGATGATCATTGATATGTTACTTCAAAATAAGAATGAAACAAAAGCTGCTCCAACACAACCAATAGCTAGAGCATTGATTGATAATTGTTGGTTGGCCTCATTAGAAGAAACAGAAGAGGCAGAAGTGGTTCCTTGAGAAGAATCCTGAGAGGCCTGAGCTGAGCTAGCACTAGCACTGGCACTAGGTGTAGCAGTTTGGGTAGTTTGAGCAGAGGAGCCAGTGTTCAGACGAGAGATTATCGACCCTGTTGAAGATCCATCATCATCATCATCATCTGTTGATTGGGGTGTAGTGGAAGCAACTGCGCCGGCGGAAGTGGTTGAGGGAGCAAGAAGCGAGCCGCCAGTGGTACTTGGTAATGAAGGGACTGCAGTGGAGAATCCTCCTACAGCGTTTGTTTCGAACAAAGCAGTCAACTCTGGGTACTTTGAGGTCAAAGTTCTGAATTGAGAGTATAATCTCTCAGAAACAGAGTGGGCTGCTTCAGATTCATTAGTAATATCCTCATAGAGGAAGTATAAAGAATAGATTATATCGGCGTATTCAGAAGTCGCAGCGTCATAATTACCATCAACATTTAGATATGACCAGTAGTCTTCCAAGTTATCAGGAACAGCAGCGGCTTGAACTGTACTGAAGATGTTAGAAGTAACAAGTAGCAGAAAAGTATTGAATAGTTTCATTTATGGATAGCGAGCGCGTGTAGAAGGATCAGGGAAAGATTCGTTGATGATGTGTCAGGGGAAGATACATGTCTTTTATAGAGGCTGGGAATGTAGGGGGGACTCTCCATGCTCTACAGTGAAGTGTGATTGGGGGATTGATATTATTTTGCTGATTGTGTTGCAGTTGGCTTGTGTATCATTCAGTGATGGGCTGTGATAATAAGAGAGTCATTCCTCTGCCCAAAGCACGTTGCTAGCTCGCAAGCTTTGTTGCGTATGATGTATTACGACAACTCTCAGAGAGAATGTTTACTCAAGAGAGAGGGAAGAAGGATATTATCTTTCCCTAAGAAGAAGCGATGTCACACACTGTAAGGCTAATTAATATTCCTGCTGGCAGTGTCTGGCGTGGGCGGTGGGTGGACATGATCATGATCAAAAAGTTAGAGGAAAGTTGTCTAACTGAGTTGTGAGCTGAGCAAACAAATAAAAGGAAAGAGGAGAAGAAAGCTTGACTGGATCGATCAACTGCTCAATTGCTCACTGAGTGAGAGGAGACTGTCTACGCAGACCCTTTTCACACGCGAAGTCGATGCTCAATATTCGCTAAATAAGATATTGATCTTCTATGCGGCTTGTACAGTTTATACAGTCATAGCTATGGCCAAGTAAGCAGAAAGACTGAGACTGAAATAATAACAAGCACTCTGCCCCTTAGAGAACCCATTTTCTACATGACTCCTCACAGTTCGAGGAACTAAGTCATCTACAAACTTCGCCATCACTCAGTGTGTGTCTATCTCCATCCACACACACAGGCATACTCACAGTTATTTAAATGCATTCATTCTAATTGACTATTTGTACAACACGCTCGAACAACGTGTCAAGCTTAATGCTATCGATACTCTCAAATAGGGCATTGAATGAGTTCACATCCAGACCTTTGTGGTCTCCTGTTAGCTCATCAGTGTTATCATGCTCTTCCACCTGTTTATAGATCTCACTTGACGACTGGGCCTCTTGTAGTAGCATTCTCATTTCTTGAGCGTAATCCACACTCACATCTTCTCTATTACTATCTTCAATCAGTTTGGAGCTTGTAACTATACCAATTCTCGACTCGATATCAACAAAAATAAAGTTGTTTTCAAGGTTCCATTTCAAGCATGTGATGTATTCTGGATAATCCACAGCAAAAATAGGTTTAATAGAATTTGGTCTGAAGATAAAGATCTTCGAACTCAGCTTGTTCTCTCCAATGTTGAAGTAGTTCACGGCAACAGCAACAAGATTCTTGTTGTGATCAACTGTTATCAAATGCTCACCTTCTTTTGGAGAATTGACTTGTAGAACCAATTCATTCTCCTGCAACGTCAACAGATCAATACTCTTCAAACTATTCTTCGTCAATATGATCAAATTATTGTCAATGATGTCCAAAAACCTTATTCTTGAACCACTGATATGGGTCAAAGCTTCAACCTCTGGTGTTTCAATTTCTTCAAAAGATTCGGTATCTATTAGAACAATGGAAGAATCAAACCCTAAAAGAATTATACTAGAATCTCTTGACCATGTTAAACTAACTGAATTCGAAAATATACCAGTTGACTGCTTCAATTTTCTCAATGACCAACTACTTGAATCTTTTTGATTTTCTCTCCATAATCTAACACCACCATTATTATCAGCTGTGACGAATGCAACACCTTCAAAATAACTCTTTGGAGCCTCAAGTATTGAAAGCACTGGTATGTTCAAACCATGAGGATTGATGATCTTGGTAATTAGCTCCCAATGACTTGAAATCAAAGGTGAGTTGTTCTGTGTCCCTTTATGCTGTTGAGCAGCTGTCGTTTTCCAGATCTTCAACACATATGTCAAATCATTCTTGGATAATAGATTATCTATCTCCCCATGATGATGCTCTTCCACTGTTGCTAAGAATTTACCATCTTGTGTGAATGTAAAAAGTGTTACTTGTGGATCTATTAATTTGGTCTCTGATTTCACTTTACCTGTTTGCAAAGTATCAGCAATTTTTTGTACATAACTTTGTTCACCTTTGAAAGAGTCAAAAACTTGTAAGCTTGAACCATTAATGAAATAAAGTTGCTTTGTAATAGGGTGCACCTTGAATGTGCTTGTGAAATCATATTTAAGTTTGGTTATATCCGATTCTTTCTTCTTTTGAAAGATTTTTTGTAATTTTTTGATGTTTGATAGATCTGTGTTAAAAATTTGTCTAGGACCACTGACGACTAATCTAGATTGTAAATCTAATGATGATAAAACTAGGAGTTCACGATTATTTTGCTGATCTGTTTTCAAGCTTAGACCATAGTATTCATCATTTTGAATTGCTATGTTTTCAATTTCACCATTCAATCTTGGTAAAAACTGTTGTTTCTCGGTATCTAGTTGCCAAAAAACCAATACTCTTTCTAAACCACCTGATAATAAATAGTTTGAATCCCTTGAAAAACATAAGGACCGAACTTGATCAATATGCCATTTAAGTAATCTTGTAGTACTCTCATAAATCAAATGTATAACACCGTAGGATGTACCAATCGCAACAGTTGAGTCGTTTGAAATGGCCAACGATGTAACAGTGGCTCTATAACCAAATGAATCAGTCTTGATACTAGAAGTATTATTCAGATCAATGGTTGTTATCTCTTTAGAGTCTGCAGATTGAGACAAGAATGCAATTTTACTCAAATCATTGGAAACATTGAATGCAATGACATTCTTAACTGTGGATAAACTAATAGGTTCATCAAAATCACCAGTTGAGTTCAAGTTATATTGAACAACATTTCTTGAATGAGGTTTAGTCGACTCTTTACCTGTAATAGCAATGATGGAATCGTTATTCAATTGAACTATCTTCAAGATAGAATCTTCATCTGATTTGATCAAATTCAATTTTTTCAAAACTGGAGATTCATTCTCTTTCCAATTTATGATCAACACTTCACCGGTTTCTTTAAAAGCCCAGATTATGTTAGGATTATTGAGATCTTCTTTAATAGAGACCAACTGTTCAAAGTTTATTTTATTGGATTCGTTAAATTTCAATGATTTTATGCATTGTCTTGTTGTTATGAAGTAGACTCTCAGTTGATTGTTGAAAGGAACGAAGTAGTGACGAGCATCCCCTGAGAAGAAAGCAGCGTGTGAGATGATCCTACCACCACCGCCATGTGCCAGTCTGTACCCCTCGGTCATAACAAAATTAACAAACTAAAACTCCACTTTCTGGCAGTCTCTTTACTCTCTGTTTGATCTCTTTCTCTAAAGCTCATCGCAAAAAATTTTAATAAATTTCTCTAAATAAATAAATTACCCGTCCTTGGCCTTCTTCCCACTTGTCTCGAATTGGTTCTGTTCGCGAAGTAACAGCGCAGTAAATTTTTTCTTCTTATTAAATAAAAATCGAGTATTGAAACATCAAAGAAAGAAAGAGAAAAGTCATAGTCAAACGACTTAGAAGAAGGGTTTTTGTAAGGAAAGATGATTATTCCTGTCCGTTGTTTTTCATGTGGTAAAGTACGCTCCTCTTTGTTTCCTTTTTCATTTGTGGTCCTCATGGGGACAGATCTCCATGGGTGGTCTTAATGATTTCATGAATAACAATACTAACAGACGCAAAAGGTTGTTGGTGACAAATGGGAACCTTATTTGGAACTACTAGAAGATGACCAGATGACTGAAGGTGAAGCTCTAGATAGATTGAAACTGAAAAGATACTGCTGTAGAAGAATGGTGTTGACTCATGTTGATTTGATTGAGAAGTTCTTGCGTTACAATCCTCTGGAAAAGAAAGCTGATTGAGGTAAAGATTACTGAAAGTTGTATTATAAAAGAATAAAAAAAGCGGAAGATATATTGAATAGAGCCTTCTCGTGGTGGTAGAGACATACCTATGGAATATGGGTTAATGAAGGAGAATACCTATTAGGTCTGATTCAACTAAAAAAATAGAAAAAGAAGGGTAAGAGACCCAGAAAGATGCAGCAGAGAAATAGTGTTGGAGTACACTTCACAAACCATTGTACATTATAAATTTATGCATAATTATGTTATGAAATAGATCAATATGATGTGTAGAGTGATATTCATTATTTTACAACCACCCCCACCAGTTGGTTGTTAGTGAGGGACCGAGCTGGCGAAAATATACATTCTGTTCAATCATTAGAAACATCTCAGTAAGGTCTGTACGCTCATGAGACTCAGTGTTTCAACTCCATGAAAGTACATATTCATAAAGTGACAGAGAGAGAGTGCGAGGGCCTGACCAGTCCGCTAGTCTCTCACATTATAGTCTTTGGCCTTGAGGAAGCCTAGCCAAGGACTGTATTTTTTTGTTTCAGCCCAAAACGCGTCGAAATTAGGAAAAAGAGATACGTACTAAATGTCTCGTTAAACACCAACTGTGAAGGAGATTGACACCAAGAAAGCACTATTCCACTCGCTCCGTTGGTTCATTGCGCATACGAGTTATTCATTAGATGTCCCGTAGTAACATACTAAAGTTCAAAAATGAGGCCAAGCGTGGTTTGAAGTACACAATCATGGTCACAGGTCCTTCAGGCAGTGGTAAAACAACCTTCATAAATGCTTTGCTGGATACAAAACTGATCCCTCATAGATATGAGTTGATAGGCTCTTCTTTAGAACAACCAGAAATACTACAATACAGCGGTGATGCTAACTATACACATGATCTCAGAGAGTTCAATCCTTTAAGAAACTACGATGAATCCACACTTGCCATAACCTCATCAAAGCTTGAAATCTTAGATGAGGATGGATCCAAAATTCTACTGAATGTTATCGACACTCCTGGATTTGGTGATAATTTGGATAATGAGGTTTGTTTCACAGAAATCATTTCATTTTTGGAACAACAATTTGATCATGTTCTAAGTGAGGAAACAAGAATTAGAAGAAATCCAAAGTTTGAAGACTCAAGAGTCCATGTTGCTCTTTATTTCATAGAACCTACGGGGCATGGCTTAAGAGAATTGGATGTTGAAGCTATGAAGAAACTATCCAAATATGTCAACGTCTTACCCATCATAGCAAAATCTGATTCTTTCACCCAATCAGAACTTCTAAATTTCAAAAAAAACATATTGAACGATATCTCCAGATATAGTGTCCCAGTGTTTGAATTCAACTATGACGATGAGGAGGATGATTTGGAAATAATTGAAGAGAACAAATTGTTAAAATCCTTACAGCCTTTTGCCATAATGTCCTCCAAAGAGAAACGTGAAATAAATGGTGAATTGAAATATGCTAGATCCTATCCATGGGGAATCATTGATATTGAAAATAACTCTGATTTCGTTAAATTAAAGAACGTATTGTTCGGCACCCATTTACAAGACTTCAAAGACGTAACCACAAACTTCCTATATGAAAACTATAGATCTGAAAGGCTATCATCTGTCACAGAATCGGAGTCTACTACTAAATTGAATTCTATCAACCCATCGCTATCAAACTTGGCTGCTTTAACATTAAATAAGTCTAATGATGATGATGCCTCAATCAGAACACCAACTGTTCAGAAATCAAGTTCATTCAAAGGAGAGTTCAACACTTCCCCAATTAGAGAACTTTCAAGACAAATCAAAGATGAAAATGAATCCATAATATCTTCTATTAAGAACTCTCCAAAACTTGAGTATTCTCCAGATCCATCAAGAAACAAATTAAGGGTAATGAGTGAGACCGTTCCTTACGTCATTAAACATGAAAGAATCTTATCAAGACAGCAGAAATTGCAAGAACTAGAAGAGAAATCTGCTAGAGAACTGGCCATTAGAGCTGCTGCTCTGGAAAAGAAGGCAGCGGAGTTGAAAAGAAGAGAAAGATTGTTAAAGGGTGTTTCGGTTGCTTCCACTATTAAGAAAGAAGAAACTTTAACTGATTTATCTTCAGTTCTGAACAAAGATGATTAAGAACAAGTATAAGACTATGAAGGAATCAGTAAATGACCACTATTTTTTTTTAATTAGTTAAACATTAGTCTGTATGTTAAATGTGACACTTGGATATTTTGTAACTTCAGGAGTAACAATGCTTTCAACGCCAAACGATTTAAGAACACCTCTAATGATACCACTAGGTATCCAAAGATAGGATTTTGATTTCTTTATGGTATCCTCATGATCCAAATGGCTATGAAAATTCCTGAACATTTTAAACTGGTTATCAATCAGGACGAACGTGCCTCTATGATTCGTTCTAAGATTATCCATTTGTTTCCCATATAAAACCTTCCAGATATCTCGACAAATGAATTTCATTATGTTTAACAGTTCCAAGTTCTTCAGTATTTCATTCTGTGGATTGTTATAAATAAGATATTCACTCAATCTTAATCCTATACTATAACCGTAATTCTCAACTTTGAAATTGATGTCTTCACTATTCAACAGATCGCTGTCGAATATCTTCACATCACCAGTGTCTTCATCCTTCAGTGATAGCTTTGCAAGGGATTCTTCTTGCGTTAGAGATTTTGCTTTCTTCAGTTGGTCTGTTGTTCTCAACGACAAAGGTACAACTTCATTCAGGAGTAATTCTAGCACGGTTGCATTCACTTCAGCCATGATGCGGAAATAGAGGTCTTGGATTGCAGTTGTTAAACTGATCTCTTAATTCTTTATATTTTAAGCCAATTCAAGTCTTTCTTCTACTGATAAAATGGAATCTTCTTGTTGATATTTGTTTAGATTTGTTGATTTTGGTATTATTAGTCACGTGATGCAGCTCCCTTTAACTTCTACTCAGTGAGGCAAACAGAGCCTCTAACAAATTATTAAAATCCGATGTAGTGTAACGGCTAGCACGGTTCGCTTTCACCGAGCAGACCGGGGTTCGACTCCCCGCATCGGAATACTTTTTTTTGTTCTTCCTTCTTTATCCTGTGAAGTACTAGAGCTTCAATGAATTATATTGGTCTTTTTCCCATTACCTCTACCCTTTTATTGAGTGAAAAAGGGAAAAAGGTCCATTATTGATGTTCATAATCTTGGTGATGTCCGGGTGTTCATTTACATTTTCTCAAAAATCATAGAAAACAAAGGAGAAAAACATCAACAGAAACACGGAAACCATCGAAAGATATAAACCTATTTAAATATGTCTGCTGCTGTTGCTGCTGCCGTGGAAAACTCGCACAAAGTGGAGACGCCCACTTCTCAGTACATTGATAACGAAAAACTGATCAATGAGGAGTACAAAATTTGGAAGAAAACAGTTCCTCTGTTATATGACACCATTCAAACCTATGCACAGTCCACACCTTCTCTTACCATTGAGACACTACCACAATTTGAGTTCAGTAGTGATCAGAATGAACTCAGCATCAAATTTCTACTCGGGACATACTCCCCTGAAGGGCAGAATTATTTGAAGCTGGCCTCTGTTTCATTACCATCTACTTTATCACCAAATGCCAAAACCACTGTGCCAATTCAGACAGGTCCTTCATTGTTCTCTAAATTCAAAGTCCTACAACAATGGAAACATGAGGGGGAAGTTAATAAGGCTAGATATAACCCCAATTTGTCCAAGATTGCAACATTCACTAAAACTGGTGATATCAAACTTTGGGATTTTGATCATGAAGAGGCAATATCCACTTTAAAATTCCATAAAAAAGATGGATTTGGATTAGAATGGAACAATACAGACAATACTTTATTGACTGGTGGTGAAGATTCAAAAATTGCTT
This sequence comes from Wickerhamomyces quercuum, assembly GCA_030556525.1. NCBI lineage: Eukaryota > Fungi > Ascomycota > Saccharomycetes > Phaffomycetales > Wickerhamomycetaceae > Wickerhamomyces > Wickerhamomyces quercuum. Next base: position 67,968 of record JAKTUE010000035.1, read on the forward strand.
TATGGGATGTTGAGCATTCTTCAAAACCAACTAAAGTATTCAAGACACATCAATCAATCATCAATGATTTTTCATGGAATCATAAAATTCCAACTCTGTTCGGGTCTGTTAGTGATGATCTGTCTATTCAGTTTCATGATGTGAGACATAATGACACCGAACCTTTGATCAAAATATATGATGCTCATAAAGATGCTATCAATGCCATTGAATTCAACCCAGTTCTAAGTGAGGTTTTTGTCACTGGTTCTGCTGATAATTTGATTTCCATCTGGGATTTAAGAAACACCACAACTCCTCTCAGACAACTATATGGGCATATAAATGCTGTTAATCAACTGAAATTCAACCCAAACTCCCCACACTTACTAGCTTCTGGTTCAAATGATCGTAGAATTAATATCTGGGATCTGAATAAAATTGATGAGGAGTTCGATGTCGACGATTTCATCAAGGGTGAAAATGATGATCCTGCATTGCTTTTCACACATGGTGGTCATGCTTCTAAAGTCACTGAATTTGGTTGGGTTAGTGGTGCCATTAATACAATTGTGAGTGCTGCTGAAGACAACTTGATAGAGGTTTGGAAGCCACATTTGCAAGATGAGGAAGAGGAAGAGGAAGAAGAAGAGAAAGAACACTCTGGTGAAGCTGAAGCTGAAGGTGAGGGTGAGGGTGAGGGTGCGGCCGACGGCGACAACAAGGAAGAGGAAGCTAAAGATGATGGCAAAGAATGAAATGCACATTATAATGGAACGGATTTGTGTTAAAGTATTAAATATTAGAGAATGTGTGGTATTGTTAGATCTAAAGATGGCGTTCATTTTTTTGATTAAGACTATACAACTCATCAATTATAAATAAACACTGTTTCTTTCATGAAGTGCAGCTAAACAGAATATTAGGTTCTCTTCCGACTCTCGAAGAAATCAATCTTCAAAGTTTTGATTAGTTTATCTTTTCTTCTAGTTAGTCTGAAATTCTTTGCTTCTAATTTTCCAATATTTAGATCAATTTCATCATTAATCATTGATTGCCAGCCATTATGTTTTGGACATTTCTTCTTTTCAATTAGACATATATTTGAGTCAACCGTATCATCATTTAGTAGTTGATTATATTGGTCAGTCAAGAGCGCTATATTATTACTTGAAAGATCCGATTCTTGAACATTCTCAATATCATCTTGTTGAAAAATGGGATCAAATCCACAAACATCATTCTTTCTGACTTTCTTCTTTGAATTTGTTGTGGGTTGATCAAGAGACCTCAAGCTTTCGTTTAGCTTTTCCAAGTTCTCTCTTGTTTTTATTAGTAGTTTCTTTCGTTTGACTTGTAAATCACGTTGGGTCTTCAAGTCCATGAGCTGTGTTGATATTTGTTTTATATTTGGATCTTCCTCATAATTAATAGGAGCTTCTGGTAATGCTTCGCCGAGAGATCTGAAGTTCTCTAGAGTTCCACTGAAATTGATAAGCTCTTTGAGTTGAGATTTATCTAAGTTGCCATCTTCATCCATCTTAGAGGGCAGTTTCTGATTGATGATGTCTCTTAAATATTGAAGACCATGGTCTTTGGAGCAATATTTGGATTCGTTTCCCGAAATTGGTTTGAAACAAGTATTCAACCTGCATTTTCTTTTCCAAAGTGTCTGACCTTTCCCTTCCAGCTCACAATAAGGACAGAAGTATGAAGCAACTAGGAATTGGTGTTTTATAGTTATCTTGACACATCTGAAATGATACCAATCATCACAACCATCACAAGCAACCATCAGGTCACCGTTATCTGGTTTGCGGCATATACAGTAAACCTCTTCACCATCTGCATCAACATCTCCGGTCTTCTTCTTAGGTAGCTTCCCCAGTTTTGGATGTATAATGAATTTACCATTATCAGACTGTTTTGGGATGACTGTTGGAGTTGAAGATGATTTCTTGGGATATTTTCTTTTTTGAGGTCTTTCCTTTGGCGAGTTTTCAACGGTCTCTTCGCCGGAGCCGTTTCTCTCTAAATCATCGTCTGAGTTCATCTGCTTTCTACCCCAACAAAGTGAATTTGAAGCCCGTCTCGGTGGTTCTGCTCTTGTTGTTGGCATACTTTTCGCAGCGCGCGCCCGCTAAAGAAAGAAACGATATAAAGTATTCGCGCATCAAACACGTTCGAGGTAGATTCTTACTACTGCAGAAAACGACTTGAAAGGCAAGAGCTCAGATGAACCGAATAGCCCAACAAAGAAGTGTGCTTTTTGCTTCTTTATAGACAGTTGCGATTGTCCGTTCACTGGGGAAGCCCTTATTTATTGAATCTCGAAGAATGCCACTTTCCTCTGAAGGGCTTGCTGCCCTGGACCCACTGCCCATCGAGCTGGACGAAGTTAGCGATAGCAGTAGTAGTAATCAACCACCAGCGATTGGTTCAACTTACAAAAGATTATCAACAGTCTCAAACGTGCTTCGTAAACTGCAAAAATACTCCTCAATCAGCTTCAGCGTATTCACACTTCTGCATGGAACCACTGTCCTGGTAGCACCTGCGATTTCCATTTCTTTGGCTGAAGAACTGTTATCAATGACAAGAACCGTTTATCAAAGTAGTGGATTAGAAGAAACACTAGTATGGGGAAGCTTGGGTATTCATATCCTGTCTGGGGTTGGACTGAGGATTATACGGAATATCCAGTACAAGATCAGATATGGTAAATCTAAAAAAGAAGAAAGAAGGAAGAGAAGAAAAAGAACAGATAGAAAGATTGATCCTGGTGCTTTAAGTGTTGATCTGAATGGTAATATCAATGTGAATGATGATGAACAAATAGGGTTGGCTGGCGGCGTTACTAATCTTGTTGGTTTGGGGACTAAGAAGAGTTACTCATATAGAATGTTCGGTATGTCCCCGTTGCAATTATCAGGTTATATTCTTATTCCATTTGTTGCATATCATATTTTCCAGACAAGGCTAGTTCCTCTACTTATTGAAGGTGACAGTGGGTATGTCAACTTTGAATATATTTCATACATCTTCAATGAGAAGCTGCATTCATTATGGGGGCCTACTCTTAACTGGATAGTCTATCCTGCGCTGACTGTGCTATCGGTTTACCATAGCATCTATGGGATGCTAAAATGGCTGAATGTGAAGAGTCTCCGAGTGAGGAAAGTAGGTGCTATGTTGATCAACCTTTTGATTGTTTCTGGTGTTGTGAGTCTTTACCAGGTCACCAAAATAGACCTTGTGTCCACGATGTCATTTGTACTGAAGAAGTATGACACCTACCTCAATTACTTCTACTACCTAAGAAGAACTTGAGTAACTAGGGTATATGTGATTATGTAATCAAAGTGTTATTTATTTGTCACGTGATTATGGTGACTGCCACTCGCAGCCGTGTCATGTAGTGTTCAAAAAAATCAGCAGACCACCAGAACAATGAGGACAAACTGGGAAGGCCCAATCGAACAGCCCTTCGAGGGTTGTTCAGCTGTTATCTCTTTCTCTGTGCGTAGTGAATTGTGAGTAGCACTTTTTGAGTGACTTCTATTCAGTTTTCTTCGCGTTTTTGCGGGCGTTCTGGTGGGGGGTGGGCCCTCAATATGTTTATGTCAGGTAAAGTGAAATTAGCATCAGTTGACACCTTCGAGTTGACACCTTCGAGTGTTGGCACTGGTGATTGCCATCAGCTAGGATAAACACAGAAAAACGTTGTTATCACTTGCTTTTAGACCTCGTTGCACAACCAGCAACAATCTCAAACGTACCATTTTCTCACTTTTCCCTTTCAACCTATTCATTTGTTCTTCTATTTCCCTTTATATTACATACTGCGCAATTCCGCTCATACTGAGAAAACCCATAAATAAATCATTTGACTTTCCAGATCACAATAAACAGCTCACTCAAAGTGCTAAAAACAATTCCCATCTGCTCCACACTGATCAGAAATTCTGGAGAGTACGCTAAATAGTTTATCCCTTACTACTACTACAGACAGTAACACTCATCGAGATATATATCCCTTCGCTTCCCTTTTCTTTTCCTTCTTCACCAATCACCAATCACCAGTCTGGGGAAACATCAAACGATTTGTTTAGACAACCCACCTGAAAAATTTTCCCTCCTTCACCAAAAATCAATATCTCTCTTAAATTGTGTTTCCATTTGGAAACCAGTCAAGTTTTTCACTCGCAATGGCCGACATACAGCATTTGATCATACAGAAGCATGATCTATCTGCAACACCATTGGTGGAGCCCAAAGATTCCACCACCACCAGCATAGACCCCCAAAGCCACCTTAGTGTGCTGAATCAAGAATCAGACGTTCAAATTAGTGGAGATAGTCACAATGATTTGAGCCATAAAGATCTCGAAGACAATGATGATAATAACAATACCATCACTCCACAAAATGATGATAATATACCCAAAGATACTATTCCTCCCTCTCCATTATCTGCCTCTTCCCCCAATAGCAGCAATAACAACAAAAGAAAATCCAGTATAGAGTCTGACAAATCGACAACAGCCACTGCAACAACAAAGCAGAAAAGATCCAGGAAACTTCAAGGTGTGGGTGTTAAGAAACCTCTGTATACCAGATATGAATCCTTATTTATTGTGAAAGCCTACAAGACCATCTCAGAAAAGCATCCCACTCTGGTCCTCACAGACGTCTTCAAGATAGTATCTGTACTGTTCAAAGATGAGGCAAAGAGACAGGGTTTCAAGGAGCGCACACCAGATCAACTGTACCAGAAGTATAAGAGAATACAACACGGCTTGAATCATGGTGAGATTGAGTTTCTGGAGTTCTTCAGACAGAATCAATATAATCCAAGAGAATGGATCCCAGACTTTTCGAAAGTACAGGATATCTCAATAATTGACAGAATCACATTTCCAAAGTTGGATGAAGCTGTTATGGAAGTGAAATGGACAAGTAACTCAACGGGTATACTGAAGCCGGAAAACAACTATGAAACACCCACGAAATCTGACAGCATGGACGAGGATGAGCAAGAAGAGGAACAAGAAGACGAGCTATTGAATTTGGCTGGATATGAAGAGGGACAAGATAGCTTGGAGGTACTTAAGACGAAGATTGAATCATTAGAAGAAAGAATAAGATTGCAGAATGATGAGATCAACATACTGAAGGAAGGAAATAGTCATAAAGACCAGGAAATCCAGTTTCTCAAAAATATGGTCAAGGAAGATCTGTCATATATCAGACACAAACTTAATGATACCAAAAATGTATGAACACTATTTATTCTTAATAGTTGGAATGTGGTGTAGTTTAGTGTAATGCTTAATGTCGTAAGCAAGTTATGAGTATTTGAAAAAAAAAGCGAGTACCGAAACAGCCAACCATTTAAAACCTGTGTTTAGACAACAAGCCAGTATAAAGAAGCAAGCAGGAGGTATAGATTCTTCAACGATGTCATTCAGAGTTCTTTCAGCAAAATTAGCAGCACAGGTGGATCAGGAATTGATGAGTTCTGGAGGATTCTCCATCGATCAATTGGTGAGTACTCTCTAACAATGCAGCACAAGTATTACGAGCCGACTAGAGCAGCACTAATTAGATCAATTATCTGACAGATGGAACTAGCAGGTCTCTCGGTTGCTGAAGCTACTATAAAATCGTTTCCTACTTCCAAGAACGTTTTGGTTGTCGTTGGTCCTGGAAATAATGGTGAGTGTTGGTTGCCTGCTTAAGGAGGGAGTATATGATGAACCTCTACTAACAGTGATGAACTAAAAAATAGGTGGTGATGGTCTTGTCGCAGCTAGACATTTAAAGCTTTGGGGTTATAATCCACATGTGTACTATCCTAAACGGTCATCAAAGCCTCTGTTCCAAGGATTGATTACACAATTGAGTAACCTGAATATTGAGTTTATCGACTCTCTTGACAACTTGAACCGGTATAACTTGATCCTTGATGGTATCTTTGGATTCTCTTTCAAAGCAGGCAGTATAAGAGCTCCATTTGATGATATTATCAACAAGGTCAATGAACAGAAACAAATTCCTATACTGTCAATTGACATCCCATCGGGCTGGGATGTTGATAATGGATTTGTCGATGGTGGTATCAGAGATCCAAAAGTGTTGATCAGCTTGACTGCTCCCAAACCTGTAGCTAAGCTGATCAACAGAGAATATACCGAGCACTATGTTGGTGGAAGATTCATCGGTAAGGAGTTTGCAGAGAAGTATGGAATTGACTACTACCAATATAATGGTTATGACCAGGTTCTAAAGTTATGATCTGGGTTATGAATTTTTTTTACCATTAAACTACTTCGGCTCAATTGAGAAGAAGCTACCGTGAAATAACTATTACTAATAAGCCTACGAAATGTACATGACACTAAAAGAACACACAACACACTGAATTAACGAGTATACCGTAAACCTCTCTCTTGTCTCTCTATCAGTGCGTATACCTTCTCGAATCCGTTTGATTCGCGTCCTGCCAAAATCCTTAGGTCGCTGTGAATTTCTTTTTTCAAGCACCAGAACTTTTCACCAAAAAAGAAAGAAAAAAGAAAAGAAAACAATGCGAGAGAGAAAAGACATCACGGTCAGAAAAGACACGCAAAACCTGGATTAAGACTCGTGTTGTCGTGTTCTGTTTCTTGGTACATTTGTGGAACTTCTATAGCACGTTTTATCTCCAATTGCCCTTTTTAGCTTCTGTTTTACCGTGACGAGAGCGGCCTGATTTTTAAGCAAGTTTCAATAAATCTCAATCTCCACGGTCCATCGATAACTGAGTTTCCATCTTCTCAACAAATTACTCCATATTCAACTTCTATTACACCTTTTTACCCTATTCCATAATCGTTATTCTAATATTAGCCCTACCGTTTGATGAGAAACTACACTCAAATCCAGTACTGAGAGCTCTTATTTTACAGATCAACAAAAGATAAACTAATCATGACAAGATCCACTTCAAATCAAAACCTCAAAAGAGTGAAAGTCTATATTCTCTCCGACGTGTGGGTGGATAGTGGTACTGGATACTGCTCAGGGGAAATAATAGATGGGAAAACGCCCTACTTGATCGTGAAGAGTGAGTTAGATCAAAATGATGAATTACTTCGAGCTAGAATCGAGGGTCCAATTCAATTTCAAAGGCAACAAGATACGCTTATAGTATGGACAGACTCGGATGGTCAAAATATTGCACTATCCTTCCAGGAGAAGGATTCGTGCTCATCTCTTTGTGACTTTATCATCAATGTTTATCGTGAACTGGCCCCTCAGATATCCCTTATGTCACTTATCACTAGTGAAACTGATGGAGATATGAGTGAGATGATCGTGGGTCCTGTTGAGTATCCTTGTTTGGACCCAACTCCAGATGATTTGCCCTCTATCTTATCGAATATCAATGAAAACCTGATATCTGCATTTCAGAGAAGTTCTCTCTCAAACTTTATAAAGGAAAATGACTACATCACTAAACTTGTCAAGATCTTTGAACTCAGTGAAAAAAATAAGAAAATAAAGACCATTCATATGTTATGCAACATTTTAAAGACTTTGATACTGTATAACGAGGGAAACATCATTGAAGTGATGTTGGATGATGAAAATATGTTGGGTGTTGTTGGTATTCTTGAATATGATCCAGATTATCCTCAATATAAGGCAAACCATCGCGGTTTCCTACAAGATGATTCAAGATTCAAAGAGATCTTGCCTGTTAAGAATGAGTATATCAAAGATTTGATCAAGAAAACATTCAAGTTACAGTTTTTGAAAGATGTTGTTTTAGCAAGATTATTAGATGATCCAACATTGAATCTAATCGCAGCTTTGATTCGTTTCAATCAAGTTGAAATCATAAATTTCTTGGAAGAAGGAAAGTTCATTGAAGAATTATTTGCCCTTTATCAAAAAAATGAAACCTCAAACGAAAAAGATACTATCAATAAGAAAAGAGATGGTATAAGGTTGATCCATCAGTTCATACAGATTTCAAAAAGTCTAGATCCTCAACAGAAGAGTAGCTTTTATAAAAGTACCATAAAAAAGGGATTATTTAGGATCATTGATTTTGTGTTGAAGGATAACTTGGTTGAGATTAGAGTTTTAGGAACAGAGATTATTGTTTCGATTATTGAACATGATGTGTTGTTGGTTAATGGCATTATTGAGACTGAAGAGGAGGAGGATAATGAGGTTGATAATGATGACGAGTATGATGATGTTGATGATGAGGATGAAGAGGAAGATGAACAGCAGGTCCTCTCTAAATCTAAACGTGCTACTATGAATGGTGCACAAAGACGGCAACAACTTAGAAGAAGAGACTCCATCGAAGCATTTAATGGGGACGACTATGAAAGAGATGATATGGATGATGACATCCTAGAAACCGGCTTACGTCGAAACTTCAAAAAATCAAATGGTACCTTCTTAGAAAAAAATTTGATACTTTCGGATGACATGACACTATTGGTGACTTTAACACAATTTCTCTTGGATGATAATGATCCGGGTTTACGAATACAAGCATGTGAAGCTTTAAGATGTTTACTAGATCCTATCAGCAACATCAATATTCCTAACAATCCTACCATACCCAAATTCCCTAATTTCATTGAAAAGCTGAATGCTGATAGATATTTTGCTGCATTCTACGCACAAGTCGCACCAAAATTATTTGCACCATTGATCGAATTGAAAGAGCAGGATATAACAGAAAAGAATGCCAAGAAAGATGAGTTGTTTATACATCTTTGTGAGTTAACAAATTTCTGCGCTAGGGATAAGCTAGCTTCCAGATCCTTCTTTCTCGAAAAGCATATCTTGTCAGGGATTGCAAAATTGATTGAACCAATACATAATCTACAACTAAGATTATCGGCAGTGAGGTGCTTGAAGTCAATTATTCAATTAAATGACGACTATTATACCAGATACATCATCTCTAATGACTTATTAGGACAAGTCTTCAAGTTGTTAGATGAAGCTAAAGGCTCAACCGACTTAGTTTTCTCCACAGTGATAGATCTATTGGAAATAATATTAATTGGATTGAGCAAATTCGAAGTAAGAAAAAATTACAAGCTATTAGCCACTTATATTGTTTCGAATTTCAAAGATATTTTATCAGAAATAACATCCGTTCATTCAGCTGAAGACCTGATCAAATTCGTGGAAGAGGAGTATTCACATATGAGCATCAATCAATCAAGTGAATATGATGATGAGGAAGAAGATGATGAGGAAGACGGAGAAGATGTGTACGACGAAAACGATAACGATGATGATGATGATGATGATGATGATGGGGAAAATGGGTTTCATGAGAACGAAGAAAATGAAGAAAATGAAGATCCCTCAACGTTAAGCAATGAAATTTCAAAAAATGAATCGATCAATGGAATCACATCTTCATCAACATCAGCTTCAACCATCAAAACATCAATCACTACAACTTCAACCACAATAATAAATTCCAATTCGACCACTATCAAAGGAGAAGTTCTAAAACAGTCAAAGAATAATTCGAATAAGTTAAAGAATGAAAAGAGATTACGTGAGGAGGAAGATCATCATGAAATACCAATTGAGGTTATCAAAAAGAGAAGTTTCAAGGAAAAGTTTCAAAATGCTGGCAAGAAGCTGGCTTCAAAATTCTCCAACAAGTAAATGATTGATTATTCATGATAATAGTGCTATTTATTTGATTCCATTTTCCTTATAAAGATATATTTCGTAGAAGATACTATAAATTGACTTTAGTTATTCATTCATATTTTTTCACTAGAACAAAAGATAAAAACAAACGGATATTCAATAATCAGCCACTGATATGATCATAATTTTGAAGGAGCTCTCAATCTCTTGACGAGATCATTTGGATAATCAGTATTAGCCATTGACTGGCCCAGATGCCATGCCGCACCATCAACAACTATGATATCACCAGATATATAACTTCCCAAATCGCTGAACAGGAATGCAGTCGCATTTGCAATGTCCTCTTTTGTCCCTGCTCTTTGTAATGGGATATGTTTAACAATCTGTTCTAATGTACTTTCACCGCGCAATCTTTCAAACCCTTCTGTTTTCTCAATAGCACCAGGAGCAATACAGTTCGATCTGACTCCCAGTGGACCCAGTTCAACAGCTAGAGCTTGTGATAGTGCATCAATACCAGCTTTCGCAGCAGCAACATGGGATTGGTAAGGAACACCATAATAATGTAGAGTAGCCGAGATGAAAAGAATTGAGCCTTTGCTCTTGACAAGTTGGTCATAGGTGGCCTTAACGGTATTGAAACTTCCTAGAAGATCAATGGATACAACTGACTTGAAAGCATTGGCAGATAAGTGGTTGATATCAGAGAGGAAGTTACCAGCAGCACCTGCAATGACAAAATCAATCTTACCCAGCTTTTGTACTGTTAAATCAACCGCCTGTGTTAAGCTGTTCACATCACGCACATCAATGTTACCAATTCCCACAACTTTGGATCCTTTTCTCAAGGACTGAATCTCCTGCGCAGCTTTCTCTGTTTTTTGTTGATTTCTTCCAATTATAGCCGCATTTGCACCTAATAGCACCAGTGCTTCAACCTGGACACGGCATATTGAGCCAGCACCCCCAGTGACGAACACGACTTTGCCTGCAAAAGTGTCAGATTTCAAAGGGACCCTGTTTAAATAGGAGGAGTCTAGAGTGGTCATTTTCGGTGTTTCAACTGTGCTGAATGTTCATCGTCTTCTATGGAAACTTTGAAGCTTATATACTTTTCCTGTGTTTACTCTTCTTCCCCACACAATTTGAGCTTGGTGAGGCATTCACTCTCTCTAGCTCTAGGCAGGGAGCGCCCCCTAGATCCTCTACCTGTGCCTACAACTCCGCCTAACTCTCCCCTCCAGCTCTCCCTGTTTGCACTTTTTTTGTTCCTCGGCCAAATGTTCCCATCCGGGTAATACTTAAAAGAAATCAAATTCGCGAATCGAACAGTTTTCTCATTTCGATCGTCAACTGTTGAAAAGGGCAAAGCGTCAACAGAGCGTTGTTCACAAGAAACACAGCACTGAGAAGAGAACAGAAGAATAAGCTGAGACAAGAAATGGCTGCTGGTAACTGGACAGTGGACCCGGACACAAGAAGAAAGCTTCTGCAGCTGCAGAAGACCGGCGTCAACAAGAGATGTTTCGACTGTAATGCGCCAAACCCCCAGTGGGCCTCGCCAAAGTTTGGTATCTTCATTTGCTTGGAGTGTGCTGGTGTGCACCGTGGTTTGGGTGTGCACATCTCCTTTGTGAGATCGATCACAATGGACCAGTTCAAGCCTGAAGAGGTCAAGCGCATGGAGATTGGTGGGAATGAGAGATGCGCGCAGTACTTTGAGTCGAATGGACTGGACTTGAAATCAGATCCCAAGATCAAATATGATAATCCAATAGCTGAAGACTATAAAGAGATATTAACTGCAGAAGTCGATGGAACTACTTTCACACCAAGAGATTACTCCAAATTGGATATAAAAAAATCAGACATACCTAGTGCTAAACCTAACAACATTAATAACTCGTCGTCATCAACTACAGCTCAATCCTCAATTTCAAACACTCCTTTAGCTTCTCGTAAAGGTACACCAACTTTACCAAATGACCAAAAGCAGAAAAACGAATCCTATTTTGCTCAACTAGGTGCTAAGAATGATGGTAGACCTACAGAACTACCTCCAAGTCAAGGTGGTAAATTCCAAGGTTTTGGTAATACCCCTCCACCACAACCACAAAAAGGTGGTACTCTAGCCTCTTTCACAATTGATAACTTCCAAAAGGATCCACTAGGTACTTTTTCGAAAGGTTGGAGTCTGTTCTCTACCACCGTTACTAAATCATTAGAGGAAGTCAATGAGTCGGTTATTAAACCTGGTGTTCAACAACTATCTCAGGCCGATCTTGGTATCGAAGCTAAGAGAGCTGCTGCTCAATTCGGTCACAAAGTCCAAGAAACAGGTGATTACATACAAAAGAACTACATCCAACAACAATCCCAGGATGCTGGTAAATATGGTAAACTATTTGATGGATTGGATGAAGATGAAAGCATAAAACCCGCGTTTGGAATTGAAAGACCTAAACAAAAGACTAAATTACAAGGTTTGGGAAATAAGAACTGGCAGAAACAAGAAGAGAACTGGGATAGTTTTTAGAGATCTGGACTTTTTTAGAAAAAGAGACGTTAGGAATTTTTGTGTTTTGTGACACTTGTGTACTAGAAGACTTTAAAAGCTTTCATGTTAGAGCTTACATAGAGGTACTTGAAAGAACTACTGTGCTAATTATCAAACAACTAAAGAATCATAAATCATCGGTCACATCAAATTCGTAGGCATCAAAACCGAACAAATATCATAAAATCGGAAGTGTTAAAAATAGCCCCCAAACACTTGTTTAAACTTCTTTTTACCATCCTTCTCGATCACGTTACCATGGGAGACAACATACGTATCAAAGTCAAATTCATCATAGATAGCCTTCAACCCTTTGGCACTTTCTGGAGTGTAAGGGATCAACTTCTTGAAGAAGAATCTACCAATGACGGAATCGGCATTCAAAATACCGGTTAAGTAACCAGCCCAGCCTTTATTTTGATTGGTCGAAGGGTACTGGTCTTCATTGATGCCATTCCATGGAATATTGAACAATAAATCTGCTCCAAAGAGAGTGTTTGTGTTACTATCATAAGTGATCAACTCTCTGTTTTTATGGGTATTCAAAAACACAAAGTCCAAATTAGTCAACTCTTTCAAGATTGAACTACCTTTGACAACCTGATTAGCCTCTGAGTCCTTGAACTCATAGTCTAATTTTAGTTGAGGTTTATCAAGAATACCAGAAGGTCCGATTAAGAAAATGGATGGGAACTGTTTCTTCAAATCAGCAGCAGCCAAAGTGTGTTCGATATCAGGGACGATAGCAGCAACGATGTCAAACTTGTTTGGCTCATCATCAGTAGCAGAGTCAATCACCCGTTGCAGCTCTCTTCCCACAGGAATTGAACTCCAGATGACCAACTTGTTTGTATCAGGGATTCTGATGACAGCCGTTCTGTTACCGAAATTGAAAGTGTTGTTTCTGGTGAACTTTGTGGAGTGAATAGTTGTGTAGTCATTGAGACGTCTCGTGATACCACCAAGAGGAGTTGGATAGCCCATTGTTGAAAATGTTTTATTCTTTACTTCTGGATAGATTTCTGAAGGCGCCTTCCTTGAACAATAAGAGTGGACAATTCAATGGTTTTATAGTTTTCTCGGAGTTGCTGCGGCGCGACAACTCGAATTTATGTATGCTCCCACAATTTGCGCAAACAAAAAAAACAAAAAATCGCCATTTCTGAAGGTTTACAACTGTCAATTGAACAGTTAAATGTTTAAGGATCCATAATTGAAGGTTCCTCATAGCTGGGGAGTCCTTAAAAGGTGAAAAAACTTAGTGCAAAAAAAATGGCGACAACTGCAGGATTCGAACCTGCGCGGGTAAACCCAAAAGATTTCTAATCTTTCGCCTTAACCACTCGGCCAAGTTGCCTTTTTACAAATTGTTAATATTGCTACTTATATTAGAGACTTTTGTTGTCAGGTGTCAAAAGAAGTGTCTATTAATATAAAGAATGATAAAAAGGGATCGATAAAGATAAAGGACTAGCCTCCATTTATATAAGAATGAAAGAACAACGTGTTCATAAACAGTAAATGTATAAGCTGGAAGAGCCGGTAAGTGTAATACTGGTAATTATCCTAATAAGGGCACAAACACTAACATTTAAAGAAAGATAGAACGTCCCAAAAAACTCAGTGAGGAATAGAACTAAGGGGTTTCAACAAAGAAAATAAACAAAACAAAAACATGAGAAACATAGTACTCTGTTGCCTTACTATAATGTACTTGATTACTTCGAGTACTGCAATATCCGTGTCACGAGTAATCGATAGCTTGGTTGCGGCATACAACGCTGATGGCTACTTCATGGTCGATTTATATGTCACTGATACAGCAGAGATCATCGTTAACCTTAATTTAGCTGACTATTCTGAAGTAGATATTGAACGGGGCATGGCTATTGGTAGAGCGGTCGTTACCGAGATTGAACCTAGACTAATGCTTGCATATATTACATCAGACGGGGGCTTACAACTTTACTCAAATAAAACAAAGGTCGTGACTGGTGGTAAGTTAAATGATAATGTTAAGCGTGACTTAACTTTGGGACTAGAAGCTGCTCTATATCAGCCATTATCGGGGGACGCGAGGCGAATTAAATGACTAGCACGCTGAAGGATATTGTTGCAATACGAGCCGAGATGTGGAGGTGATGTGATGTTTAGCACGTATATTATAACTAAATTGCACGGGGCTCCTAGCCTTATTTTACGGAAAAAGATTATGACTTATAAGTAATTGTATCGTATCACTGTACCTAACGGTATTTATTATACTCGTTCATGATTCATCACGATTGACTACAATGCGATTGAAAATGTCTGTGAATAGATTATTAATTAAAATTATGTAAAAAGGAGATGATGAAACCTCTTCTTTTTTAGAAAACCAAAATGAAACAAAAACAAGAGAGACGAAGTGTTTGATCGATCATTAAAATGTCATCAATATTTATAAAGTTGAAGCTGAGATTATCCTTATTCCTTTTTCTCAACTGAGTTTGTGCCATCAGTGTTATTGATATGATCATCAATGTTGGCTAATGGAGGTGGAAGTTGAGCTGATTTATGAGATCTAACAGGTTCTGGGATATAAATTTGATCTTCTTCATAAGTGAATTCACCGATTTGAACTTGATCGGTTCCTAATTCTTCTTCTTCTGGTCTTAATCTCAATCTTAGGAATGGAATTCTATCCATGGCTAATAAGATAATTGCAGTAACAACACAAGTGTAACCAATAATAGCACACATACCGGCTAATTGATATCCAACTTGGACATAGTTGTGGTTGATCCAACCACCATCAATTGAAGTACCATCTAAAGCAGCGACATAATCAGCGGCAAAAATACCAGTTAAGACAGAACCAATAGAACCACCAACACCATGTAGGGCCCAGACATCTAAACCATCATCAATTTTTAGCAAACCTTTAACATCAACAGCAAAGTTACAACCAATAGCAGTAACAACACCGATGATGAAAGCAGCCCAAACTGGAACGAAACCAGCAGCAGGAGTAACACCAACTAGACCAGCAATGATACCTGAACATAAACCAACAGTGGTCCATTTACCACCAGATCTGAAGTAATCGACAAACATCCATGTCAAACCAGCAGAGGCAGCAGCGACATTGGTGTTGATATTGGAGAACCAAGCTCTGATTGTGGCAGTACCTGCAGAACCACCGTTGAAACCGAACCAACCAAACCATAGGAAAGTTGTACCTAAGACAACAGAAGTAACAGAATGTGGTTTATATTTTGGTAGACCCTTTTGAGCAACTGGATCATTTCTCTTACCTAAGATCAGAGCGTAGATTAAAGCACCATGACCAGAGCAAATATGAACTGGACCACCACCAGCGTAATCCAAACCACCTAAATTAGCTAACCAACCTTCAGGGTTCCAAGTCCAACAAGCAATAGGACAGTAAACAATAGTGATCCAGATAAATAGGAAAACCATCATTGGACCCAATCTTGCTCTTTCACAAGCACCACCAACCATCAAACAGCCAGTGACACAAGCAAACATACCTTGGAAGAAACAAAAGACGGTATCAGGAAGGGCTGAAACAACAGATGGAGCACCAAGAACGTTTCTTAAACCGATGAATTGTAAAGTACCGATAAAACGGGAGTTGACGTTGTGAGAGAATGTTAAGGAGTAACCCCAGAAGAACCATTGGAAGGCGACCAAACAACAGGTCATCATGGAGGCCCAAAGCAGGGATAGAGCATGCTTCTTTCTTGAAAGCCCACTATATAGTAAACCAATACCTGGTACCATGATGAAGACTAAGATTGAGGCCACACCAACCCATCCCATGTTGGCAAGCTCGAATTGTGAGTTTAGATCGACTGTAAGGGAGTCACCACCGGTGCCGACACCTGTTAAACCAGGAGTGTCAGACATTATAGAAGTGGTATTATTGATAAATTTTTTTTTTTACCTTATTCTGGAGAGAGTTCCCTAAGTAATGAATGAAGAACTAAACAAAGAGGGAAATTGCAGATGTATTTATATGATAAGGGTTTAACATAAAACCGAGTGGAAACTGGGAGACGCAGAGTGGTTTTGGGATCTGGCGATCGGTCGCTGATATGGGACATCTTATCTTTTGTGTCTGTGATTGGCCGATAAAACTGAGATAACTTTTTTTGGCTCTGCATTTTTAGTGGAAGCATCAAAATGTCGTTTACATAATGGGAAACACGCCCGAACAGTTGAGCCCAGTGCGTCCTGCGAGTGGTTGAGTCAGATCTGTGCTCGGTGGGTGCCCAGTGCCCTTTGTGATTGGTGGGATTCGGTGCTCAGCAAAGCAAGTGTCATGTCATTACGAGGAATAAGATTTCTTGTGTTTGTCAGACTGCGTTATCAAAACAAAAAACAACCAGCAAAAAGGGAGCAGCGAGAGATATAAAGAATCGGGCTTCCAAAGCGCTGATCAGATTGGTCAAAAAGGGTTTTCTGTGCTGATTGACAGTCGCAGCACAATTCACCCTCTTTCAGACTACCAATTGCCACCACCAAACCCATCAAACCCATCCTTCTTCCTTCTCTTCTTACTCTCTTCTTACTCTTCTGCTCTCTTCTGCCCTTCTCTGCCCTGCTCTTATCTGTAAACACAAAACGGACAAGAAATCTGATCGGTAAGAGCACTCGCGCGCTCTGATTGGCCGATTACATAACTACAACGCGGAAATGTGCCCAGATATACCCAATTGGGACAGCAGACAGATAGTAAATCCGCTTCTGGAAATGCACACAAACAAACAAACAGACAGACAAATAAATGAGCTGCAGATTATCAGACAAGACAAGACTATACTAAACACTGATGGCAGTTGTGTTCTTCCCAACAGAGATCAGCCCTGCAACGTTCGCACCGGCCAATGCAGAGGTCTCCATTGTGCTGATGAGCTCCTCGATCGTGTTCAAATACCACAAGTTCGTCCCAATGGCAAAATCATCAAATGAGTCCACCGGCAACAGATGAGGATACGGCTTCCATAATTTGGAGTAGTAGATGGATACACCTTCGAGGTTCTTGAATAGAAAACCTGCCAGATATTCCTCTGTGACCTGGTGTGCAGAGAATATCTTGTAGATGATTGAATCAGTCGAATTCTCATAGTTGACAATACTGATACTGAAAAATGGCAACTCCTCTTGTTCCCCGTCGGATAATGTGGTTGTAGTTAAGATGGTTTCTGGTAAAAACGTGTCGTTCCCGAAGTATGGATGGTCAATTGGGTTAAGCCTGTTGGTTCTGATATAAGTGACGAACAAATCTCTATATTCGACTTGTTTCAATGACTTGACTTCATTGATTGAATCTTCAACTTGTAGATCAGATTGATAAAATGGAGAAGCAATAATAACATGATCAAACTGGCCAAATGGCACAACTTCATGTTGTCCTTGCGTTACCTCAACGTTCCATTTGCCATCAGTCGATCTTTGCACACTGGATACCTTGGTATTGAGATGAAGTGAGGCATTAGAGGCCTCGATAAAATTCTGAAATATCAGATAATTACCTCCTTCAACACTTACAGTGCCATCATCAGCAGCAAGACTAACGACGGACTCCAACCCGTGGATCTCGTTTAAATTCGAACGATAGTTGACTCTTGTGGCAGGTTGGATCAATTCCTCAAGGAATAATGCATTGATTTTCTTTTCTGTCAAATAATCCAGACCAGTAGAATTTGTAGTATTGATCAATCCTGAAGAATATGTCACCTCAGTTAAACTTCTGAATGGGAATTGATGATGATAAAATTCACCAATAAAAGTACCAACGGTTTTTTTAACTAGTGCATATGTTCTAATTGGAGATAATCCATATTTTCTCAATAATTTATAGATGGTTCTGAATATCCCATCGTTGGCATCACCATTAAACACAAAAGTCGAGCCATTCCAAACGCCATAAGTACCAGTAAACTTATCAGGGTACAACTCATTGAAATCCTTTTTCACAAGTGATAAATTGAACTCTTTAACGGCACCTTGTAGGATCTTGTTGGCACTGACGAAAACAGAACCGCCCAATTCAATGTTGAAACCTTCAATCTCGGTCTCATTGTCAAATCTGATCGGATCATAATTACCAATTGTGGTTGATCTTCCACCAACATAGCTATTCTGTTCGAAAATATGGATCTCATAGCCATGAGAAGTGTATTTCTGCAAGTGGTAAGCAGCAGAAGATCCACCAGCACCAGCACCGATGATAGCTATTCTTTCTTTTTGAGGAGAGGAAGGTGGGGATAATGGGTGTTGTAGCGCACTGATCGTGTCTATCAAAAAGATAAGGAGACAAGCTTTGAGGGTCCACATAGCTTTCTAATGGATCGATGGAAAGAGTTGACTAGCAAACAGAGGTATTTTAGAGACAGGTCTACTATGGAAAGGAGATATATACACGGATACTTGTGTGAATTTGTCTGTGTTTTTTTTTCTCTTTCGATTGTGTCATTTTGATAGAGGCTGTTTCTTCTCAAAGGGGAGATTCTCCCACTGTAAAAACCAAAAAGCAATTAATACTCAGCATGGTGGACCCTGTTGCTGGTAAATTTATCCCATCTACTGACAAACATTCTTTGATACCGATAAATTAGGGACTAAACGTATGCTGAGAAGTGTATCTTACTACGCAAATACTGTATAAACTTCGAGGTCGTGTGCCAGTAGACAGACAGACAATAAAGGCCAACTGCATGCCAAACTGCGAACAATACAGAAATCCAAGTGTCCGTTGTAAATTCCTAAATCCGACAGTAGTAACTTATCTCAGAGACCTTCTATCCGTCTGTTCCAAACCTGTTCCAAACCCCCTCGTAGTGGCCACTCTCAGACACTCTCATTCTTCCGCCAGCCTCTCCCACCCACCAAACTGCCAAACTGCTGCACCCGCCCACCCACTCTTTCTTTCACTTGCACTTCACATTATTTTGCCAGATCAGCTCACGAAACCGGACTTAAAGCACAGAAAGATCCGATTTGTGCTTCCAATAAAAAAACGAAAATGTCTCCGAAAATGGGTTGGAAAAAAAAAGAATTTGGAGAAACACTATCAAAGAAACAATACAGATCTTCAGTGGATAGTCTCGCTCCTGGTAATACTTCCTGCTGGGTCTGCTAGCTCTTGTGGATCGGAATATGACTGTGGATCTTCTCAATGTCAAGGACATCGCCGTTATCGGCGCTGGTCCATGTGGTGCTGGTCTGACTAAGGCACTATTGGGTGAAAGAGCATTTAACAAGATCAAGGTTTATGAAAGAAGAGATAAGTTTGGTGGGTTATGGAACTACACCCCAAAAAAGAGTCTGAAGACCTCTGCAAACGTTGTTCCTTCGATCGATCCAACTAGACCAATAACCAAGGTAAGCACCGGTGATGGTGACTCATTCTTTGAAAGTCCCATCTATAAATTCTTAGATGCTAACGTTCCTAAAGATTTGATGGCTTATAATAACTATCCATTTGATGATGATGTCCCTTTATTCCCTACACACTCACAAATCCTAAAATACATTGAAAACTACTCCAAAGATATCGAATCATACGTGACATTCAACGAGGAGGTCATTGACGTTCGTTATTTGAAAGATGATAAAAAATGGGTGGTTGTTTCAAAATCTCTTCACACTGGTGAGGAATCAACAGACTTCTTCGATGCTGTTGCTGTCGCTGTTGGTTCTTATGATCAACCGTTCATTCCTACTGTTTCTGGTTTAAAAGAGTGGAATGAGAAATATCCAAAATCAATCATACATGCTAAAAATTATGATGAACCAAAACAATTCGAAAACTCAAAAACTATCTTGGTGGTTGGTAATTCGGCTTCAGGTGCTGATATCGCTTATCAATTAGCAACACATCTTAATAGAGTCATATATAAGTCAATAAGATCTGAAAACAAAATGCCTGCTGGAAAAGATGACAGAATCAAAGACGTTCAAGATCTACTGAAGTTTGACCCAGTAACAAGATCCGTTTATTTCAAAGATGGTTTCAAATTAGATAATGTTGATTCGGTAATATTTGCCACGGGATATCTGAAATCCATTCCATTCATAAAAGAAGAACCACTAATCACAGATGGTGCAAGAGTTCATGGTCTTTACAAGCATTTGATATACTACACAAACCCAACCCTTGCCATAATTGGACTACCTAGATTTGTCTTACCAACAAGACTTTCAGAAACTCAGGGCTGTTGGTTAGCAAGAGTATGGAGTGGGAGAATACAATTACCATCAATCGAGGAGATGGAGCTTTCGAATAAATCTTTAGAAGATGAAGAGAGAAAGCATCATGATCTTGTATTCCCAAAAGATGTTGATTATTCTAATGAATTGAACAACCAGGCTACTAATGCTAAAGGTGACTATGGTTATTATGCCGTTCATTGGGATGCAAGACAAAGAAAGATTAGAGGTGCTATCAAGTTCATAAAAGAGGGATATATTAAGTTTATTGCTGATAAAGGTAGACCTGCCAAATCTTTGAAAGAATTGGAGGATGAACATTATTTTGAGTATCCAGAGGAAGAAACCCAGTAGAGGAAATCGATAATTAGCCTTTACATAGACATACATATATACTCAAATTATACACACACTAATTACTTAATGAATGAATGGCAAAGATATCGTTATGTAAATTATTCTGTTACTGAGAGGTGACATTAGGTGTTGTTCCAATCGGGAAATGTTTCGGTGTATTGATGTCCGCCAATTTGATGTTTTGGGGTGTCGGAGCGGAGCTGGGTGAACTATTCTAATTATTGAATCTATCAGTTTTTCATTCATGGTCATGTTATGTATTTGCATACTACTTCAATAGGTAGGGTTAAGGAATAATAAGCCTAAGTAATCTGTCACATTTAATCGTTTTTAAAAATCTCAAATATAGTTAATTAAAAGTTAGCCAACTAAGATTCTTCTTTTTAAACACAGTATTCTGGTAATTAATTTTAGCTCAAAATTTTATTCCTATGATTTACTGTTTAAAGCGGAATGGAATAGTTAGTAGACTCTTAAGCTGATCTGTAATCAATCAAGGTCTATTGTTAGTCACGACTTGGACTGGAGAGGATAAACTATGAATCATTCCCGAAACAGTAATTAACTATTCAGGAGTCACTCATATCATGTCTCGGCGTTTGTGAAAAGATAAACCCGTTGATAGGAATCGCCTCTCGAAAATCAAAGAATAATCAAACAAATTTGAAGTAAACGAAGAGAACTTTATGGATAAACTACAGTCCCTTTATTGCGAATCCATTGTTCTTCCTATCGGACTT
This sequence comes from Wickerhamomyces quercuum, assembly GCA_030556525.1. Classification (NCBI taxonomy): domain Eukaryota; kingdom Fungi; phylum Ascomycota; class Saccharomycetes; order Phaffomycetales; family Wickerhamomycetaceae; genus Wickerhamomyces; species Wickerhamomyces quercuum. The sequence goes on from JAKTUE010000035.1 coordinate 89,511, forward strand.
CTCTGTACCAAATAATCCTTTCAACTTTCTATCGAAATGGGCAAAAAGAGCAAATCCAAATAACGTGTTGCTGATCAGTTTTGACCTCCTGTCAAATTCTTATCAGTTTTCGGATTAAAGTTGATAAATTTTTACCTGTTTGGGATAAAAAATCAGAGAGCGATTCTATATTAAGTGATGACGTTTTTGAAAAGGGTCCAGTTTTCCAGCGAAGAAAGGACCCTTAATTACATTAAAACACGTATAAACGGTCCCGTTGATCTGCCAATACCTCACTAGTAGTGAACTTGAAGTCCTTATCACTCATATTATTATTATCATCGCCCAATAGGATCTATTAGATTTCACTCCACATATATTTTACACTTACATAACATCCACACACATTTTTCTTAGGTTATAGAGATTATAGGTCTTGGCCATAGAGTGAAAAGTTTACCTAAAATCACCAAATCTCCATAAAGAGAATTCTGATAGCGATAACAAAAAACGAGAACCCAATGTCAATGATATAAATACCAGCAAAAAGTCACATCCAAAGTTTGCCTAGATCCTCTTCATCAACCTTACTTTAGAATCAACACCAAAAAGATGTCAACGTTCGAGGAACAAACAGTGTCTCTGAACCCGGCCGACATGGCCTATGTTGCCTGTGCTACAGTTGGTATTGTTGTAATCACACCAGGTATTGCCCTGTTGTACAGCACCAAAAAATCCGCCATCACGTTGATAATGCAATCATACCTAGTCACAACCATAGTCACGATTCAATGGTACTTATTCGGTTATTCTTTTTCTTCTTCGACAACATCTTCATCCAAGATGATTGGTGATTTTGGACTTGCCGCATTGCACAACATTGATATGAAATCATTATTGGAAGGTGGTTCTATCCCTATCATTCTTTCGTTCGTCTTCACTGCCTTTTTCCCAGTTGCTTCAGTGGCCATTTTCCTCGGGAGTATCGTGGATAGGGGGTCATTAGGTTCTAGTATAGTTCTTGCTGTTTGTTGGGCAACACTTGTCTACTGTCCTGAAAGTTATTGGTGCTGGAATGCAAATGGTTGGTTATACCAATTAGGTGATCTGGACTTTGCAGGTGGAGGACCAGTCCATGTGTCAAGTGGTGTTGCATCATTGGCTTATTCTTTATATTTGGGAAAGAGAAGCAGTTGGAAAAAAACTGGTAAAAAACCAAGAACAGAACCTTATAATCCAATATTGACATTCTTAGGTTCATTATTAATCTATTTCCCATGGTTATTTTTCAATTCAGCAACAATGACAACAATCACTACTCCAAGAACAGCATACATTTTGGCAAACACACATCTTGCTGCAAGTTTTGCGATGCCAACTTTTGTTTTAGTAGACTATTACTTTAAGAAGAAATGGTCTGTTCAGGCAGCTGCCGAAGGTCTCATTGTCGGCTTGGTTTTTGTGACACCAGCATGTGGATACCTTGAGCCATGGGCCGTTATCATCGGATCAATATTTACTGCTGTTGTTTGTAGATTGACCTATGATGTTTGTGACTGGATGGGTATTGATGACATAACACATAGTTTTAATGTGCATGGTATTGGAGGTGTGATCGGTGCATTAGGAGTTGGTGTTTTTGCTAGTCCAACCATTGCAGGATACGATGGTGCAACTGAGATTAAAGGTGGTTGGATTTTCCATCATTGGAAACAGATGGGATACCAAATTGCAGGTACCGTTTCCATCATCGCATGGACTTTTGTGATGACTTATGCTTTGTGTTTCATCATTGACCACATTCCTGGATTGAAGATGAGAATCTCTGAAGAAGCTGAGGAGATGGGATTGGATAGATATTGTATGTACGAAGCTGAGCTGGATTCTGTTTCGTTTGATGGGTATTTAGAGAATGATCCTAGAGTTGAATTCTTGACAGGAAGAGAACAAGTTGACAAACATGAATCCGGTTCTAGCCAGACCTATGAACTTGGAGATATCAAACAGCCATTGGAGAACGTTTAAAAAGTTTCCCCCTCTACTCAAAAAAGGGTTTAATAGTTTATTTCTTATATAAAATTGTTTGTTTACCAATTTGTATGTTTCGCGAAAATCCTCAAGAAATCTATTGTACATATTTATTTTAGTAGTGGCAAAAAGGGTAAACAAAAACGAGCTTTTCTCCGTATTTGGCTGAATTACTAATTGAAAAGAGTATAAAACCACTCAAATTCTGGTTTCATAGCATTCCAAAGTTGATGAACTTCGGAACATTCCAAGAAAGATGGTAATAAGGGGGAATTTTTCAAGTAAACCAGCAAAACCCTCCATAAAGTTTCCCAAGAACACTAATCCACTTATCACATCAATCTCTGCTTTGAAAAAGAAACCACACCAACAGAAAGCTATCGATATACTCTATGAAGTGGCTGATATAGTGGCTCCTGTGATGAAGGAGTACAACTTCAAGGTGGGCAACCTCATAGAAATGTCGCCCAAGAACGACAGTCTATTGGGCTTAAACTTTAATAGAGGACAGAAGATCAGTTTGAGGTTGAGACCACCGGGAATTGATGACGTTTTTCTACCAATTGAAAGTCTAATAGGTACAATGTTACATGAACTAACGCACAATTTGTTTGGACCCCACGATGCCAAATTCTATGCCAAATTGGAGGAGCTGACTGCAAAACAAGAAGAATATATAAGGAGAGGAGTTACTGGAGGGAATATATACGGAGGGTTCCAAGGTACGGGGGTCCAGCTGGGAAGTTATGATAGAGGTGCAAGAACTAAGAGTGAGATTAGAGATGCCAGATTGAAGAAGTTACAGAAAACTTATAAAACTGGAGTTAATAGATTAGGCGGTGGTAATGGCGATAAGAAGGCAGATTTGAAAAATTTAGTAAGACAAGCTGCGATTAGAAGGTTTGAGGATAATAAATGGTGTAATCATGATCACGAAGAGCAGGATATCCCTAAAGATAATGAGTTAATTACGATTGAAGATAATGATGAAGGAGAGGGAGAGGAAGAAGAAGAAGAAGATGAAGAAGGAGTACAGATTGTTGATGGAGATGTAGATGATTCAATAGATAATGGTGATAGTAGTAACAGGGATAGAAAAGATCTACATTTGGTGAAAAGAGTGAGGCTGGGTAAAGATACGAATTGCATGAGTACGAGCAATGAGCTTAGGAACGAGGTGACAGTGGAAGTGATCGATCTTACCGAGGTTGATTGAGTAATGAATAATAGTGTTAGTAACTTAATGAACACATGTGATCTGATATGAAAGTGTAGACAGAAATGTGAGATATCGGGCCTACAAACTCTAAGAGATCAGAATTTGTGTAAGGAAAACCCAATATTCGTAAGCGAGAGTGAGTGGGTGGCTTGCTTAGTGGTCTAACAATTGATCGTTTACCTACAGCGCCTCTCAGAATCCGGTTTAATTACATGTGTCTAGTTTTGGTGGTTTGACATTTTTTGTATGGGAGTTTGCACACCCGAACTTCACTTATCGGAGTAGTATCTTGAAATATTTAGGGAGTAGAACAGAGAAGTTGTAAGGATGAGAAGGGGCCAAGAGAGAAAGATCTTGTACTAGTAGATTAAGCACAGGTATATTTGGGTTTGTGTACCTCATTTAGTTTTGAGTTAACACTCATGAGCAAAGAGGGAGCTGATAGCTGAATGGCGATATGTAATGGAACAAACAGGTAAACAAACAAAGGGCGCTGGCAGCCAATCAGCGCTGTGCATTTGCAATACAGTGAAAATACCACTAAATGCGGTGATAAACTCTGTCCATCGTTAATCGTTCGACCTGCACTGCTGTACACCCAAAAACACCCATAAAACACCTCCAAATTTTTGTATGTGGAACTCAAGTTGTTTGTATGGTGATTTTGGCAGAGGTGCGAGGGGAACATGCACAATTATGCCATCGTCTGTTTTTCTGACACCTCAGATCGGACTATCTGACCAATCAGAGGAGGGCGTTAGTAATTTCTGGGTGTCGCTGGAACAATGCAATTATTCAAACTATCTTTCGCGCCCGTGATTGGCTGGCCTGAGGGAGAAGAAAAGTGCACTGCGTGTTCTCTTCTCTCTTTGTTTCTAGAACCATACAACACTTGGCTTGCGCTATCGAATCGATCAGTGTGAAGCTGAACCCGGAGGGCTTACTTAAGCCGAGAAGTGAGAACCAGCACATACTCAGCTCCATCAACACACACACACACACCAAATACAGGAACCACTCTCGTGACTGCTGTGTGTAGTTCGAGTGCGTGGGAGATCCTCAGTACCATCGTAATTGGCTAGAAGGAGCACCGTAGAATCACTCACGGCGCTCCCTATCTCTCTCTCTCTCGCCATGCACGTTTTCCAGTCAGCCTCTCCAGACTGTTAAAAGTGATGACATTCAGAACGCCCCTGATTGGCTGAGCGGACATCGCTCAGTCAGATTCGCAGCAGTGCTCATAACCAGAAAGTCCACCTACGTAAAATATTGTGTGTTTCTACATATGTGTACACTGATATTACATAAGCATGCCTATATTCATGCTAATTCAAAATGACAAATTGCTGGGAGGAAGTGGAAAAGCCTGTAAGCGAGCAAAAAGAGAACATACCTCTTTCTGATTTCCCTGTATCAGGCTCGTTAAGGATTCCAAGGACCAGGCGAATCCACTGCATCTGCCTTATTTAGCTGCTTTCAGGCTCTTTTTTTTGTTTGTTCCCTCTGGTGGCTTGTTATTCCGTTGGTTTATTGTTCTTCTTTAAAAAGTTCTTCTCAGATAAAGCTATTGAGATTAAGCACTAGGATACCAACTTGTGCCCATATCCTAAAAGTGTCTTCTAATTGACTGATACGATACAAAAAAATAAGCATAAACGTAATTATTAAAGATCATTCTTCGGCCCATTTTGCTATTCAGTCTATATGATAATGTCAAACACTCTTCCCAGCAAGAACAACCAGACCAAATATCCACAGGTAGACGTTTTCCACCAGGCTCAGGTTTGTTCCAACTGTGGAACTACTAAGACACCTCTTTGGAGAAGAGCTCCCGATGGTACGTTGATTTGTAATGCCTGCGGGTTATACTTCAGAGCAAATCATTGTCATCGTCCAATCAACTTGAAAAGACCTCCTCATGTCGTCACTGTTGAGTCTACTGACCTCCATACTGGTACTTGTAAAGGGGATGGCCGTTGTAATGGAACTGGTGGATCCGCAGGATGTAAAGGTTGTCCTGCTTTCAATAACAGAATAGTGATACAGTCTTCCAATATCCATGTTGATTCCAAGGTGAATAAACAGGGCTCTGAGAAACCCATAAATATGGATAATAATACTTTGAAAAATGAGGATGATGACCATGATCCAGCTAACAAGAATGTGGAAAATCTCAAGAAACAAAAAACTCAGATCAAGAAAAATGATGCTGAGAGTTCGGAAACTCATCTAGCAACAGCTCCAGTAATTGTTGGTGATGTTATAGGAGCCGAGAAGATTGAAAACGTTGCTATCGCTTGTACGAACTGTGGGACAACAGTGACTCCTCTTTGGAGAAGAGATGACAACGGAGACACTATCTGTAATGCTTGTGGGTTATATTATCGATTGCATGGTTCTCATAGACCAATCAAGATGAAAAGAGGTGTTATAAAGAGAAGAAAGAGAAATCCATCAACTCCTTTAACTGAAGAACAACATCAACAGTTCAAAAAGAGAATGGCACATATCGAAGAGAACTCATCGCCTTTATCTGATTCTATCTCTCGTCAACAATCACCTCCGACTATTCCAGTACCTTTGAAAGCATCACCTCCTTCAAATAATCAACAACTATATTACCTTGATGAATCTCAATCTCATCTTGAATCGGCTTCTTCTTATGATGATCCTCAAGGTATCAAATTACCACCAATTAGAACACTACCTCTCTCCGCTAACAACTCAAGACAGTATCCAGCAGCTGTCGATTTCACAGCAATGTTCTCAAGACCATCCTCAAGTCAGCAAATGAAACAACCCCAGCCGCAAGCTCAAGCTCAACCATCATCTACAACACCACAGCCAACCACGAGAACCTCATCATCACCATCTTCGATCATATTACCAGAACCAACTGAACTGCCACTCTCACCGCCTACTAATGGTACGAACTTACCTTATCCAGATGGCTACCGAACCTCTGCTACACCATTACCGCTATCATCATCACAATCTCATGCACAGGAACGTTCACAAGTTCAAGGAGAGGTAAAATTATCACCTATTCAAGGTGGCAAAGGATCTACAGTGCTCCCGGTAAATTTGACAACCGAGGAACAACCTGCAGCACCATCTATTGCACCACTAAATTCAGAGAACAAGAAACATAATATAACTGTGAACTCTTTGTTGAATAATGATTCATCATCATCATCTCAGAACAATCGTGGAAGCGATGCTTCTTGATGATTGAGAGAATCACCTACTTATTTATTATGAGAGCTCTTAAATCTCAATAAAACCTTGGGGATTTCTAATGATGCTTGAGAGTGGCCATTGGAGGGACCCTGTTATTGTTATGATTTGCATACTTATCTATTTAATCACTCTTTTCCCAACTTCACTGTATTTTACGAAACCAAAAAATATGAAAGGAGTTCTTCAACTCCTCTCTGCCTCAATATGGTGTACTTAAATAGTAGACGGGGCCCTCTTTTACCCCTCCATCACAATGTATAAAGTATAATGAGAAGGCTTCTAGTTCATTATGTCCTCTGCCTCGCGAAAACGTTTTTACCTAATAAATTCGGCCACACTTTTCCTCGCCAACAAACAAATACTCTTAAAGTTCCCAGTAATTGTCCAGTTCGCTGTGTTCTCTTGAAGCTCTCCTCATTTTCCTGAAACACAATGGCAGAACCTGCTCGTGCTGCTGATGGCAATGAAGAAAGAAACGCGGGAAATAGCTCGATATGGTCGAATGTGAAGTACTACTTACTAATTTTCTTGGTTATCAACACAGTCTCAAACTTCTTCAAAGGCTCAAACCAAGATCCTGCTACTGTTGCTTCCATAGCAAACAAACCAATTGATCCATCCCTTGATCCATCCACCATCAGATTGGTACCACAGTTGGCTAACTCGAGTTTCGTTCACATCACAGAACCGGCAAAAAAGTATAAAATAATCAAAGAAACCATCAAGGACGTCAATGGTGATGATTTTGAGGCTGATAGACAGGTGAAAACTTTAGAACAGGTCATCTATGAAAATTCCCTAGAACCAGCTAAGTTTTACACCCCGATATTTGATGCCGAAGAATCCATCGATTTGAAGTTTTACATCAACGATGAAGATGATTTTAAACAATCAAAAGAAGTTGTCCCTAATTGGGCTTTGAGTAACTTGAAAATCAGTTCTAAAAATTCACAAGTTGAAAACTTCAAGATCACGATTCCAGAATCTGTTAGATTCAACAATGGATCTTTGTTTTTACACACTTTTGTTCAACAAGCTGGTCATGATGATCTTGTTGGTTATAAGCGTTTTCAACTAAACACCTTCATGAAGAAGAAGAAACAACACAAACTCCACAAATTAATCGGTAACGATGAAGATCATCCTGAAGATCAACTTGCTGAAGAAATTCTCAATGAGGAGGAAACTTCTGAACAACCTATTGTTTCATATTGGCATCCAAATGTTACAATTGCAGTTGTCAAACCTCCAGGATTTATCAACGCTTTACAACTACCACCACCGTTAGTGGAAGTGTTCCCATTAGATCCATTGGATCGTCGTGATAACTTGACTGGATTGGTCACACAGTATTTCCCATTACTATACCAAAACAAATTCTGGCAGTTAAAGGATCATATGAATGAAATCAATTCAACTTTAACAGAGTTGGATCTAAACCTAAACATTGATTTCTCTCCTTATTGGAAGATCCAGGCCTTAGTCGTGTTCACAGATGGTCTTAAACAACAGCAAGAAAACCCATTGGCTAGTGCTGGCTTAACTGATGGTTCAGAGATTGATGCATTGAAACGAATCTTATTGGATACCAATCCATATTTACTGGCTATAACCGTTGCTGTTTCACTATTACATACATTATTAGAGTTCCTAGCTTTCAAGAGTGATATATCTCATTGGAGAAACAAGAAGAATAATGTTGGTGTTTCTGTTCGTTCAATTGTGGCTAACGTTGTTCAGCAATTGATTACTTTATTATACTTGTTGGATAATAGTGAAGGTACTTCTTTCATGATTTTGGCTTCTCAAGGTGTTGGTATCTTGGTCGAAGCTTGGAAGATCACAACCATTGTCAAAATCGATGTCGAATGGAATGGAATAATTCCAAGTATCAAAATTACTGATAAGTATGAATTAAGTGAAACTGAAGAAAAGACTAAAGAATATGATTCAATTGCTTTCAAATACTTATATTGGGTTGCTGTTCCATTGTTGTTTGCTTATTCCGTCTATTCTTTACTATACAAAGAACATAAATCTTGGTATTCCTTCATCGTTACAACTTTGGTCGGTTTTGTATACACCTATGGTTTCTTAACATTAGTTCCTTCAGTTTACATCAATTATAGATTGAAATCTGTTGCCCATGTTCCAAAGAAAGCGATGGCTTATAAGGTCGTCAATACTTTCATTGATGATCTGTTCGCATTCGTCATTAAGATGCCGTGGTTGCATAGATTGGCAACTTTAAGAGATGATGTTATATTTTTCATCTACTTGTATCAAACATGGATCTATAGAGTGGATTACTCAAGAATTAATGAATTCGGTCAAGGTGGCGAAGAAGGTGAAGAAGGCGAAGAAGGAGAGTCTAAAGAAATTGAAGGATCTGTCGATGGTAACAAACAGAAACAAACCAAAAAGACAAAGAAGGAGACCAAGAAACATAAATAACTAAACACAACAGCTTTGGACTCTGATTATGTGATCTTGTATAATAGATGAAGGTTTTTTTTGAAGATTTAAAATAGGAGAGAAAAGTGCTGTAGTTTATGTAAATTTCCATCATGTGAACAATTCAAAATAGTTACCTCAACTGTTAGAATCCAGTGCGTCTTTAAGGAGATTCGAGATATAGTGGATCAGATCAGCATTGTAATGGATCGGCTTTTTCAGATCCAAGTGGTCTTTTTTTTTGCAGTTGACTAATGTTCATTCATGTTCTATTTATCAGCTATATAATTTTAACTAATACATATTTACCTTTTAACTAATAACTGGTTATCTTGTAAGATCAATTTGGTGGTGAAGAGTATTCAAATATTGGTTGAAAACGTGCCCCTACCAAAATGTTAGTGACATCGTTTACCAAAAAAGCATTTTTTGAACCAAAACCGCCTCCTTAGCTTAGTGGTAGAGCGTTGCACTTGTAATGCAAAGGTCGCTAGTTCAATTCTGGCAGAAGGCAGCTTTATTTTTTGAAAATTTTTATACGATTATATAGCTAATCTTGAACCTATAGTGCTCAGTATTAATTGAAATCAAGAAGCGACAATTACTTGGACTTTTTTGTGGGCTAAAGTTGCTTAAATTATCAACTTATCACCAACTAACAAAAATTACAATAAAGATATTAAACAGAAAAAAAACACCTTGTCCGATCTTAGTCCTGATCTTCTTTTGATAACGGACATTCAAGCTTCCCCCACGAGACTCTCCTCTCTGATTGGCTGCTTTGAGGGCCAAAAAGCTGTGAGTTGACGTTAGCAGTCGTATTTTCGTTAACAAGTGCTGTTAACTGTTGATCCATTTAAAAAAAGATTACCCGAAACAGAAAAGAGAGATAACATAAAAGAGAGAGCAATTTCCCTTCAGTTTACCTCTGTTCGTATCCCGTCAATTGCAGTCGAGACCCGGTAAACCATGACAAGACTCAGTAATCTTTCATTAGAGCTTATTTCTGACCCGGAGCTCATCAGATTCACCCATCTACAGAACTCTGCACAGTGGAGAAAGAGATTGACAGCTGATGAGTATGCTGATAGAGAATGGATTTGTGGCGTTGATCAGAACCCTCGAGATTCAGAGTCGCTATTGGGGCTTTACCACTTCATATTGAGAGACCGCTCTATTTCTGATGATACTACATCTTCTACTTCTGTCTCTAACATCGTTGCTGCTTGTGAGACAAGAAACAGATATGGTTATAGAATCGATCCCAATGGCCAATTAAAGCAGGTGCTCGCTCCCTGTGTTGGTGGGGTATTCACTTTCCCTGAGCATAGAAGTAAAGGGTATGCTGCAAAGATGATTGCCTTGTTGAATGAGTATTGGGACGAGAAAGCCCCTAATGATTCGTTCATGTTCTTATACAGTGAAGTTGGTGAGTTCTACAAGAGAGTTGGTTATAAGAGTTTCGACGTCTTGCCACATCACGTCAAAGTTCCTCAAGATCCTGAAACACTTCCTCAAATCTTGAACCTTGACCAATTTCATTATTTGAGACCAAAAGAGTACTCGAAAGTGATTGAGAAAGAGAACGAGAAGCTAAAGCAGAGATTAATAAAAAAATCGAAGGAAGTCCAAAAGACTTTGGTATCATTGCGACTAGATATCGATACTTTCACCTGGTTTCATGTAAGGGATGAATTCATTGGATCAAAGTTAAGGCCAGGACTCAAGATTGAAAGATTTGGAGCATTATTAGATGATGGGTCTGAAGACTTCATCGTGTGGTTGCATGATTGGGATGACGATGAGTTGATGATCATTGCGATGAAGTACCATAGCACTGAATCTTTTAAAAGTTTGACTAACCTTGCATTGAAGGAAGCCAAAGATCTAGATTTGCATGAAGTAGTATTTTGGGATTCTGCACTTGCTCTTCCACAAGATGGTAAGCTTTATGGAGAAGCGCTCTCCTATATTCATTCCTACAAGGGAACAAAAACTGCAGAGACAAATGGATCCTTGCCTGCTATTAGATTGAATGATGGTAGTACTGATTATCAATGGGAGAACAACGATAAATGGTGTTGGTTTTGAATAACTCTTTCAAACAGTAATCGAAAACAGGGCTATTTGAGCTAACCATGAAAAACTGAAAACATATATATAACCTATGTATAAAACGATAATAAGCTGACTCAATTGCTTACTATCTATTACTACTCATTAATATTCACTTGAAAGATGTATTGTAGTGTTAGTCATCAAGAACCGCACGCATCTAATTACCAGTTTGGGTGTAAACATCGAGAGCGATAATATGATGGGAAAATGATAGTGTAAAAAACTGAAAGAAAGCAGTATTTGTTCATTTTACGATTGGTTCACTTTGCTAAGTGAACAATGGTCAAACAGGAAGATCTTCTATTGGAACTCGTGACAGATTCCGATATAATCAGGTTCACTTACTCACAAAACGCTCATAGTTTCAAAATTCCACTGCTAGACGCAAAGGACTATGTTGATATAGAAAACTTTCTAAATAGTCAATTTCTGTCACCACTAAAAGGTATTGGAGTATACCATTTCGTATTAAGGGATTTATCGATTCCTGTTTCAAAAGATGATAAATTTGGCAATATCGTGTCCACCGTGACTACTGATAACAGAGTTGGGTGGTCAGTGACACCTCGAGGACATTTGAAAGAGATTATAGCACCTTGTGTTGGTTATGTCTTCACATTACCAGGGCATAGAAAAAAGGGATACGCCATTAGTATGATAAAGAAATTAAATGAGTACTACAATAAGAAGTTGGGAAATCAGAGTTTTATGTTCTTATACAGTGCAGTTGGTGAGTTCTACTCGCAAGCTGACTACATTAGTTTCAACGTACCAACTCTTTCTATAGATATTAAAGATGGCTTGCCAGAGACTGAGGTGTCTGAGAATGTACCAGTTCAGTATCTGGAAGCTCATGAATCGTCCTTTGAAGAGATTGTTAGATCTGAAAATGAATTCAAAAAGAAAAGACTTATAGAAAATTCCAAGACTAGCGATAAAACACTCGTTTCCTTGAGCATGGATACAAGATCACTGATGAATTTCCATTTAAGAGATCAATCAATATCTTCAAAGCTAAAGCCAGAAATTCAAAATGATAAATTTGGGATATCATTCCAGGATACAGGCGATTTTGTTGTATGGCATCACGATTGGCAGCATAATGAGTTCATTATCTTGTCAATTCGTTATTCTAGTATTGAGTCTTTCAAAAAACTCATACACTTTTCTTTGAAAGAGGCTAAAAGATTTGAGTTCTCAAAATTTACTATCTGGGATTCAAATCTTCGAAACATTGAAGAGCTGTATGAGCAGACCTTGGACTATTTGAGGCTACTGGGTGCTTACAGTACAGAGCTGAACCCTGCCTTACCGGCCATGAGAATGTGTGATGATTCAAGTGACTTTAATTGGGAGAATAATGAAAAATGGTGCTGGTATTGAAACTGCCTACATATCTAAATAGAGATGTCCATAAATTGAGAGAAACAAAAATAAAGCGATAAATTAGGGCATTGACTAAAAGGTTTGTAGTAAATGTCAATTTTATTTGAAATATGAGACAATCAGTAAGGCAAAGGTCAATTTGCTTAAACTGTCCAAGCAAACCATAATTCTTCAAATGTCTTTTCACTATGGTGAGCTATTATTAACATAGGCATGTAAGTAGAGACCCAGAGGACAATGGGCAGTGGAAATGACTCCCATATGTCATGCTCAAGTAACAGACATACATGCGCCATAGAAACACACAGTGCTTTGTTGCAACTCTTTCGTGTGTACTTGATTACGTTATCGGACTACTTATACCGACATACCATCATTTATTAAGGCTGTATTGTGTATGTACGTCAGAGTTATGATCTGAGACTAAAAATAGAATGACACAAAAGATGGACTGAATATGCCTTTGGAAGAGATCAGTGGGCGACAGAGTTGCCAGTGAGTAGATGAACAGAGCAAGTGGGATGAGCATTGATTGCTGTGACTAGTTAATTCACTTGACAGTTCTCACCTCTTCGCTTTCTCTTCTTCTACTTCATCTTCTTCCTGTTTATGATCTCAGCTAAACTCTCCGGCGAGGTCAGCTAGGCGCAGCTATCGCGGAAGTGTCTGCCTAGAGTGACTTCTATTGGTAGGGCCACGGGTGGGTTGTTTGAAGCTCTTCACCAGAGCGGAAAAAAGTAAAACACGAACATCAAAAACAAATATAAACACGAAACATTCTCTCTCCAAAACGACCGTTTCTGAGTTTGATCTCGTGATATTTTGGCCATGGGCGACAACCAGAACAATCAGAACAACCAGAACAACCAGCACTTCCAGGACTCTGGGAGCTATGGCTACTTCAACCAGAACACGCAGTACAACTCGGGTTCTGATGAGCACTTGGATCCATTCTCAAACAGCTACAACGTTGGTGATGATCCCCTCTACTACAACGAGCAGAGATCCACTGATAGATTGCAGCCACTACAGCCTTCACATCATAGAGAATCTATAAGCCCAAGAAGAACGTCACAGAATGAGTATATTGCCACTTATCCTAATAATGGGGGGTATGATGGAGCGTATCGCGGTGCTTACCACGATGAAACACCTTCACAGCACCACCAACAGCCACTGAGTTATGCGAACCAATCACAGCCGATCTACGCTGAACAATATTCTCCGATTAATGCTACTAATCAGGATAATATCCCTTCAATAAATGTCGACTATACACCTGCAACAAACACTGCGCACCCATTTGATGATAACTTCTACCACAATGAAACACTCTCTGCTTCAAGTTTCAATGCGTTTCCAACGGAGCAACAAAGCATCCCAGATATTCCACTCCCACCAAATACTGATTCTAGATATTATGGTCCAGATACGTATGACCAACTGCCGTTAAAGAACCCTTACGATACTGAAAACATCGAGATGCAGGATCACCAGGCATACATGGGAGATCAAGAAGCAAATATTGGAATGGGTCCTATCTCTGGGGATAACTATGAGTTGAACACTTTCCCACAGGAGGTTTATGATGAAGAATATGCTTATGCACAGGAGAACGATGATTTTTATAATGATGTACCAGAGGAATCACAGAGAAGAAAAATCGAAGTTGGATTGTTAAATGGTAATTTGATCTTGGATTGTCCTGTATCCGATATACTTTTGGAGAAGTATAGTGGTAATAATTTGGATGATTCCAGAGAGTTTAAATTCATGAGATATCAAGCTGTCACCTGTGACCCCAAATTCTTCGCTGCTGAAAATTTCAGTTTGAGGCAACGTTATTATAAAAGACCTAGAGAGATTGAAATCTTTGTGGTGGTCACTTTATATAACGAAGATGAGGTCTTGTTGGCAAGAACTTTGAAAGGTGTTCTTGAGAATATCAAACATCTGGAAAGTAGAACTAGATCGAATACCTGGGGTAAAGATTCATGGAAAAAAGTTGTTGTTTGTGTTGTTGCGGATGGTCGTTCTAAGATCAACGAGGCTTCACAATCTCTTTTGGCTGCTCTTGGTGTTTATCAAGAAGGGTTTGCTAGAAATGCGGTTAATGATAAGAAGGTCGTTAGTCATGTTTATGAATATACTTCCATGCTTGGTATTTCATCCATTGAAAAGAACACTGTCAAATTGACCTCCGGTAAAGTACCAGTCCAATTATTGTTCTGTCTAAAGGAGGAAAATAAGAAGAAGATCAATTCACATAGATGGGCGTTGGAAGCTTTTGCTAGTGTTCTGGATCCAAAAGTTGTTGTGCTATTAGATGCTGGGACTCAACCAGGTAAAGATTCTATCTATCACTTATGGAAAGAATTTGATAAGGATCCACAAGTTGCAGGAACTTGTGGTGAGATTAAGGCAATGCTTGGAAGAAGATATGAAAAATTATTGAACCCACTGATTGCTGCCCAAAATTTCGAATACAAAATGTCAAACATCTTGGATAAACCTATGGAATCATCTTTCGGTTTCATATCCGTGTTGCCTGGTGCTTTTTCTGCTTATAGATACACTGCATTGCTGAATGACGCAAATGGTGAAGGTCCATTGGAGAAATATTTCGAAGGTGAGGTTTTACATGCAGATCCTAGTGCTGGTATATTCAAATCTAATATGTATCTGGCCGAGGATCGTATTTTATGTTTTGAGTTGGTCGCTAAGAAGAATTGTTCATGGATTTTGAAATATTGTAGAAGTGCTAGTGCCGAAACAGATGTTCCTGAAGAGGTTCATGATTTTGTTTCACAAAGAAGAAGATGGTTGAATGGTTCATTCTTCGCAGCTATATACTCTATTGTTCATTTTTCTAAAATATGGGGAACAAGTCATTCTGCTGGTAGAAAATTTGCATTAATGGTTGAGTTTCTTTATCAAACACTTTCATTATTAGTTTCTTGGTTCTCACTTGGTTCATTTTTCTTAGTCTTTAGAATTTTGACTACTTCATTAGGTGATTTGTATACTGCATGCAAATATCTTTCGGTTGTTTTCCTTTGGTTATATCTATTATCTGTTGTCACCACGTTTATTTTATCATTTGGTAACACACCAAGAGGTACACCTCGGTTTTATCTTGTCATCATTTGTTTTTTTGCTGTTCTTATGGCTTATATGATGGCTGCTGCTATTGTGATGTCTGTCGATGCAATCCAGAAAGTTGTAAAATCTGGTGACTTTTCAGCAAGGACCATCATAAGCAATAGCACGTTCAGAGATCTGATTATCTCAACGGCCTCTACATACGCTTTGTATCTCATTGCTTCTATCATCCATTTGAAACCGATGCATATGATCACATCCTTTTTTCAATATTTGTTACTAAGTCCTTCATATGTTAACGTTTTGAACATCTATGCATTTTGCAATCTTCATGATATCAGTTGGGGTACGAAAGGTTCAACTGCACAGACTTTGGGAGATGCGAAAGTGAGCGAGAATGGTAAAGTTGAATTCATTGATGCGCCGATCACAACCGATGAGATCAATGAGTTGTACGAGAAACAAATGGACATCCTAGCGCACGTTCCGAAAGAGAAACCAATCACTACTGAACAGACCATAGCGATCCAAGAACAGAAAAATAAAGAGAAACAAGAGGAGGATAATAAGAACTATTATGCGTTTGTGAGATCTATGGTGGTGCTAACATGGATCACCACCAACGTCATCATCATCGCACTTGTGTTGGAAACAGCAGGAATCAACCAATTGGATAGTTCAAGCACCACATCTACCACTGCAGTTATCGATTCTAGATCGGAGGTGTTCCTGACTGTGATTTTGTGGATTGTTGCATTCATGGCCGCGTTCAGATTATTGGGGACAATTTATTATCTGATCAGCCGTATGGTGAAATAGATAGAAAGATAGGGAGTTACAATTAATAGATTTTTGGTTTTGGTTTATAATGAGTTTAAGTGTAGCTTATCTACAGAAAGGGTGTGCGACTTGTTTAGTTTCAATTGTGTCTGGGGAAATTCTTTCCGAGAAGCCCCAAGAAAAAAAAGATTTAGTAGCGGCAGGTTAATGCGGGAGATCTTGATAATAATAGATTGTTATGGTTACCACTGTTTGGAAAAAAACTGTTTTCATTTTTATTTGAGAGAATTGTGTAATTGTTATGGGTCTTTTACTGGAAATATTGGTATATGAAGGTAGCTGAGTACCAGGGGAACACAAAAATATTATCGGTTTATCGTTTACGGCGACTTATCACACAAATAATCGCACAAATACGCTCTCATGCACCTTTATTCACCATCACCGATTGGCCGTTGGAGCAGAAAAACAAAAAGAAATTCGCATTGTGCTCGGTGGAAATAAATTCTCGAGAGCACATACAAATTGTCCGATATGAAGGGGGCCAGAACAGCGGGAACAGCGAAAGGAACACGAGTTCCTTGATGCAGTAGCCCGTACCAATCACGGCTTCCATCGCAACGGGCGTCCATTGGCTCATATTCCGCTACGCGAGACATTGCCCTTCGAAATGTTGTGGAGTTTGCCTAAAAATAGCCATAGCGCACTAAAAAATGTCTGTCTAGAAAGTCTAGAATGATTCAGAAAGAAAAAAATTTATCTAAACGAAAGTCAAAGAGTATGGAAACACCTGGAAAACATGCTTGTGATGGTCTATATAAAGGGAGGTGTGTTCTACTTTATTAGATATTGAGGAAATGGTCCCAACATAACAATATCACATATCAATAACAGCCTCAACTAAATCTTCTGGTCTTATTGACTTTTGGAAGTCAACCCCAAACGTTCTTCCTTTGAATTAACACTTGCCACTAATTAGTTAAATGCAAAACGATCTTACTGATTCAGGGATTCCAGCACGTCCAGAATTTATCGCCCAAGATTCGACTCAAACATTAGTTCAAGTTACATTCGATCAAGATATCCAAGATGAGCTGAATAACTTTACAATCAAGAAACAAAATAATCAAGATGATGCATTTAACGAATCCACTCACGATATTGAATCCCAGCTCACAGTCGTTGGTACGAATGACCAAAAGAAAACATCTCTTAAGCCTTTTGAGATCGATGAAACAGATCTTGATTTTCCAGAAGGTGGAATGGAAGCGTATGTTGTTGTTTTTGGTTCTTTTGTTGGATTGATTGCGTGTTTTGGTATCATGAACATATATGGTGCCTTGGAATCGTACATCAAAGAACATCAATTGAAAAATGAATCCTCTTCCACCATTGGATGGATTTTCTCAATTTCATCTTTTCTTACATACACTAGTTGTATCTTCAGTGGTACATATTTCGATAGAAATGGAACAAGGGTGATGTTGATCTTGGGTTCCACATTGGTGACTGCAGGATTGGTAGCAACTGCATCTTGTCAGACCGTATGGCAGTTTGTTCTTGCATTCGGGATATTGACCAGTATTGGGAATGGATTATTGATGTCTCCATTGGTTTCTGTTGTTGCTCATTATTTCAAAGAGAAAAGAGCCTTCTATTCATCATTAAGTACCATTGGAGGTAGTTTGGGAGGTGTTGTATTCCCAATAATGCTAAGAGAGTTGTATCCCAAGCTTGGGTTTGGATGGAGTGTCCGTCTTCTTGCATTGATATGTTCTCAATGTTTGCTGGTATCCGTTTTCCTGGCAAGGGAAAGGCTCCATCAGAATTTGGACAAAGGTTCATTAACAGACAGACTTCAGGTGTATATATTGCATTCTTTTGACTTCAACTCCATGAAAGAGGCTAACTACTTGTTCAACTGTTTGGGAGCACTGTTTGCAGAGATTTCCACTGTATGTTGTTCAACATATTTTGCATCATATGCCATTTCTAAGGGTAAGAGCATCGACGACTCTTATGTGTTGATCACTCTTGTTAATGCTGGGACCATTCCAGGACGGTTCTTCACCGGTGTTCTTGCAGACATGTTTGGCCGTTTCAACATCATGATGGTGAGTGTGACTCTCTGTGCAGTTGTGAACTTGTGCGTGTGGATGCCCTTTGGATCGAACTTGAACATTCTGTATGCTTACGCTGTGCTGTATGGGCTATGCTCTGGTTCCATCTTTTCGTTGATTCCTGTGTGCTGTGGTCAGATCTCAAGAACTGATAGTTTCGGAAAGAGATACAGCACGATGTATTGTCTAATAGCCTTTGGGGTTCTTGGTGGGATCCCAATAGGAGGTGCTATTCTCGAGAGCTGTGGATACAACTGGTTCATAGTGTATACAGCTGTGACAGCCATTGTGAGTTGTGTGTGCTACGGAGTGTCTCGCCACTTAAGTGCTCATGGGGTGTTTGTGAAGTTCTGAGAGTATCTATACTTCTATATAGAACTAGGGTAATGTAATTAACAAAAGAAAAAATCTGTGTAAGCGAGTAAAACAAGGGCAGATGCTCAATCTTCTCTCATACATTCTCTCAATCAAAGTAAAACAAACAGTCTTCTTCTGAATGAACAGTTTTTTCAGCTTTATTTACTTAGCTCTTGGTAGCTCTAATACAAAGCCAGCAACTCATCACATTTACAATCAGCTGAGTGAGTCGTCAATGGCTCATGATGTCTGCGGTATTGTCCAAGTCAGGATCACCGGAATAGCTCTTTTTTCAACTGGGATGCACACCATCAACGACCTTCTTGCATCAGAAGGAGAAGGTAGGAAATTGAAGGCGGCAAATGGACTTGGATCAACTGTCATATTCTATGCCAATCTCGGCCATGATCACGTCCAACCGAACGTGTCTCTGCTCAGCGATCATTCCAATCAACTGCATCGCAACGTCTTTCAGCTCGTTGTACGTTTTCAATTGTTTAATGTGTGTTTTGAGCACAGATTCAAATTCCTCTGTTGTTGCTAAGCGTGGTTCAATCTGCCTCAGATCGAGTAACAGCTCAGTGATTTGAAGTTCGAGATCGTCCAATTGGTCTTGTTTGTCGTTGATACGTTTGCTGATTTGGTCAGGAGTTGACTTGTGGAACATTTTGATTTGTGTTTGAATTTGTTTGTTTACTTTACGTTTGTATAAGAGGGAACGATTATTTATATATTTCACTAAAAAACACATACAAAAGAGAAATAAAAAGAGCTTCAGAAACGAATATCAATTCAATTTTGGAGTAATCTTTATTTAATTCATGATTAGCATGGAAAATTTATTCATCATTAGCTCAGATTTACCTCTCTTTGCTTCTTTCGATATTTATCTCTTTAAACCTGTCATAAAACTTGTTAGAACAACGTCTCTATTAAAAGAACAAGAGGTCTCCATCTCTATCGCCCATTAAAAAAGAAGAAAAGGTTGGCAAGTCAGAATTTTCAGTGTTTGGCTATTGTCGCGTCACTCATACAACGAATCAGTTTGGGGCGACATCTTTGTCATCAGTTTACCAATCTTACGCTTCTTTAAGGAAAGTGGATCCAGAATTTGAGAGTAGTAAAAAAAACATACCAAATTGCCCTCAATTTGTTTCACCCTTCTTCGGGTGTGTGGAAAGAGTCAAATACGATCGAGTGCGTTAGTGTGATATGCTAAAAAATCATCTTCTTTGTGTGCTCTGTTCTTTTTAACTTCTTCGTCTTCTTTCAATGTGTTGATGGAAAATTTTTCCTTCTTATACTTCCAGATTAGAGATGTCCAGGTGTTGGTAAAGATATGATTACATAATGTTGATGTTTGTTTTCGTTTCTGGCGATGAGGGCAAAAAGAAGCGCAAGTTGTTGTTGTTGTGTCTGCTGCTGCTGCTTGTCTGCTTACTCAGGCGGTTGTTTGGTTGTTTGCACTCATTACTGAGATCATGCTTCGGGTAGAAATAGAGAAATCAAAGTTCAAAGCGAAACACCTCAAACAGCTTGCTTCAAAACAAGCGTCTTACCAATCACCACTCGCGGTGATATCCCATATCGATGTGAACGCGTTCTTCGCACAAGTCGAACAGATTCGTGTCGGTCTTTCGAAAGAGGACCCAGTGGTATGTGTGCAGTGGAACACCCTGATAGCGGTCTCATACGCTGCTAGGGACTACGGAATAGGAAGGATGGACACGCTCGATACAGCAAAGTTGAAATGTCCCACTTTAAAACCAATACACACTGCTGTTTTCAAAAAAGGAGAGAATTATTGGAGATATCACGATGATGATGATCAATTCCCCAGTCCAACGGAACACAAGGTCAGTTTGGACCCTTATAGAAGAGAAAGTAGGAAATTGTTGAGTATCATCAAGACAAAATGTGATATGGTGGAGAAAGCAAGTGTTGATGAGTGTTTTCTGGATATGGGGAGATTGGTATTAGAAAACTTGAATGAACTCATACCAGGATTTGTTGAAAACTTGAATAAACTAGAACATGATGATGAGCTACCTCCGATTCAGTTGGACTTGGACCGTCCAATTACTGGTGTTTTGATTGACGATGAGGATTTGACCATTCGGGATTATGATGATTTGCTGATAGTTCTAGGATCCATAATAATGAACGATATAAGGAAGGACATCCAGGATAAGCTCGGTTATACAACCTCATGCGGTGTTGCAAGAGTTAAAACTGTTGCTAAACTGGCATCTGGGTTTAAAAAACCTGATAATCAGACTATTGTAAGAAATTCCAAAATCCCAATGTTCTTGGATAATTTCAAAGTCACTGATTTTTGGTCAATGGGTGGTAAGACTGGTGAATTCATTTCATCTAAGCTATCAACAGATAACATCGAAAGAATTCGCACGGAGTTTGATCTCCACGATCTGACTGATCTCGTTGAAGACTCTCAATTGGCTTTAAAATTACATCAGATTGTCAGAGGTGAATTTAGACAGGCCCTTTCTGAAAGAATAGTACTAAAAGCAATGAATTCAAGTAAGAACATCCGTGGAAGCTCAGGTAAATCTTTTGAAGATGCTATCCAATGGATAAGAGTCTTTGCAGCAGATTTGAAACAAAGAATAGTCGAGGTGAATGATGAAAATGGACAGACAACAAGAGCCAAAACCATTTCCCTCAGTTTTAGAAAAGCAACTGCTAATGAACATCATTCAAAGCAAAGTTCGATACCAATGGTTCCTATCAACGAATTGGAAGATACATTTTATAAATATGGGGTCAATCTATTAAAGATGATAGAGACTCAATATGGATCGATATATCCAGTATCAAACTTGAACATGAGCATAAGTAATTTCGAATTGATTGATGGAACAGACCAAAATATTATGAACTTTACCAAAAAAGGAGATGTCAACGATGCTTTCAAACATATTGAGAAGAAGAAGCAAGAACTTGCAGTAGAAGAGGACAATAGCGATGAAAATGTTATAAAAGGAGACTATCTATATTCCAAAGATGTTATCAAATGCTTGAAATGTGATGTCATGATTGAAGATGTTGCAGAACATACAGATTATCATTATGCTCTGAAGCTAATGAAAGAAATTAATGGTTCAGGAAGTGTAACTAGTTTGATAGAAAATAGATTAACGTCAAATTTAATCAGATCTAGGAGTTCAACACCTTCTGTGAGAATCGCAAAACCAAAAAGAGGATCCGGAAATAAGAGGAGTAAAGTTAGTGATAAATCACAGTCAAAACTGCCATTTTGATATTCTTAATATTCACTATTTATTTATTAATGTGTATATATGTACAAGTAATAAAGAACCTTGGATATATACAGACCTTGGTATAACATGAATAACTCTTAAAACAAAATATAAATCAAGCAGCACGAAACAATACAATACACAAATGAAACACCGATACTTCAAATGACCCTAGAACAAACAACCTTATATAACAAGAATCTAGGGAAATAGATCATTCTTCATACCCTAAAATTTTTTTTTTCTCTTTTTGCATATGACATCCCTGAATAAAAAAAACACCAAAAAGGTTCTCCCTGCCTTAAAGCCTTCTTTCACACTTAATTCACTTTAATCTTCATCTTCCCTGAACTCCCTATTCACTCATCTACTCATTTTTTGACTGACCTCTTTGTAGCTTCTTCTTAGCAATCTCTGATGCAAGTTTATTCGTCTTGTTCAAAGAAGTCTTACTCGCAATCAGAAAATCAGAAGCGATGATGAAGATCGGACAAAGAACCCATGCGTTGATCGTTGTTTTCATCACAACAGTTCTCGTTCAATTCTTGTATATGGAATTAACAATTAAAATGTTTTTAAAAGCATGAGAATTTAGAAGTTCTTTTTAGTACTAGAATTTTCTTGCTAATTTTTTTCCCTCTGGTTAATCGGTTCAATATTAAAAGGGAAATATTCGTGATCTTACATAAGAGTAGCCGTTCAGATTATATAATCAGATCAAATAGATAAGGAAAAGAAAGAACGTCTTTTAATCAAATATATAAGGAGAGGGGTTCATTCTCTTCCTGCGATGGTTCTATGTACAGTTTATTAACATCATTATCATCGTTATAAATACAGCCCAAGTGAGTTTGATCATTTCGCTAGTTTGGAAACCTCGGTCAAGATCTTGGTACCAGCTTGTTTTGAAGCTTTGACTTGTTCAGCATATAATCCACTCACGAGGATTCTGATAGGACCTCTTGGTTTCCTCAAAGTAGCTGCAAACATTAAACTGGTGGTCAATAATGCAACAGCACCAGCTTGATGAGCAGAAGCCAACGGGATAGGAACCAGGTATAACAAAGTGAAGATACCTAATGAAACTTGTAATGTGACAAATCCCATAACAGTATGCAATGCTTTATTGGATACCTTAGGAACAATGAATTTTCTTCTACCAGCATATAGATGTGCAGCCAAGATGGCAAAAAAAGTTGTTGTGGCAAAAATTCTATGGTTTAATTGAACAGTGGTTGGATTCTCTAATAAATTTCTCCAAAATTTATCTGATTTATCCTCTTTTCTTGCATAGGTATCATCGAAGAGTTCTCTTTTTGAAGGGATTATATCATCACCCATATGTGGGAAGGTGTTATAGATTAGACCAGCATCCAAACCAGCAACCAAACCACCAGTCATAGCAGTAACAAAAGTCAAAGCAACAAGACCTAAAGCAGTTCTTCTTAATGGATTCAAAGCAGGATTATCCAGTTTTTGAAATAGTTCTAACGCAGCCTTTGGATCTTTAACCCATCTGTTTTCTCTAAGGATTTCTAATCCTGTCCATAACATACCCATATATAATAAGAAGGCAGCACCTAAATGTGTAGTCAATCTATACTGAGAAACAGTTGGTTTAGATCTTCTTTCGTCCAATTGTTCTTGATCTAAACCAGATCTGACCATCCACCAACCAATAGCACCTTGTAAACCTAATAAAGCAATCAACCCAACCATTCTTCTATTCACTCTGGATGAAGTTTTTCTACTGATTGCAAAATAGGCAGCTGGTAATAGCATCACAACACCGATGGCTCTACCCCACAATCTATGTGCCCATTCCATGAAGAAAATAAATTGGAATTCCTCAAGTGTTATATGTGAATTCAATAACTTGAATTCTGGAGAATCTTTATACTTCGCAAATTCAAGTTCCCATTCTTCCCTATTCAAAGGAGGAATGGCACCAGTGACTGGTTTCCATTCAGTGATTGAAAGACCAGATTCTGTTAAACGAGTCAACCCACCAAGGACAACAATACCAAAGACTAAACCTGATGTACCTATTAACCAATATCCAACATATTTATTTGAGTTCAACAAGGTTCTTTTTCTTGCTTGTTGTTTAGCGGACTCATTAACTGTTTCACTTAGTACAGCAGCTGTCAGCTTGGTTGGAGAGGTATGAATGGAGCGAGTAGCATTGAAAGGGCTTAGTCTCTTTAAAAGTCTTGAAGGTGAAGATGATAAAAAGGGAGATGAAGATGGGAATGAGAATTTTGAAGACACATTTCTGGAGGCATTTGAAATGTTCAAGTTGGAAATGCAGTTTGTCTTCAAGGCAGTTTTCAGAACAGACGAGTTCTTCATGAAGAAGAACTGCGATCTGGACAAAACAGACGTCATGATGGGCAGTCTTTCAGTCTTTTCGGTACGTTTCTTAAGTGATGTTTATTCCATTTTTTTTTTTCTTTTTATCAGCCGATTTGAAACTTCGCGCTTCCCATTGGGCAGAGAAGATTAACTCCGATATTCTAGTACACGTTATCGCCGACGAAAAGAGATAATGTATATAAGTCTTGATATAAGAGCAAAACTCCCTTCACCAGATTCGTTTGGAGAACATCTGATATCTTGTGACCTTGTGAAGATCGCTCTTTGCATCTTTGAGGTCTCTTTTCTCCCCCAAGCTGGCTGGAACTCCCTCGTTCTCGTCGTACAGCTGGTTCCTGCTCTTATCGTCAACAACAGCCATTCCACCGTTGACTACACCTTCAACGTAATCGGAGATATCTTTCTTGCTCGCTTCTAGCTCTTTCTCTTTCAGCAGCTGTAATGATTTTTTCTGTATGCTATTAGACCATTTGAGTAACGTTAGTTCAAGCAATAACTTGAATAACAGCAAGATGATGAAGACGAAAACCATGAAAATAGCATTGGGTATGATTAGCTCACCTTCAGAGCTCAGTAGCACCCATTTGATGGATGGATGCGACATAACTATGAATAGCACAAACAAAGCTGGTAATGGTAGCCCTAATCTTTGTTGGATCTTTTCACTTGAACCATCATGAAGCTTGAAATTATCAGTAACATCATTAGAAAGTATGGAGACGAATCTTTTATAATAAATTTTGGATTTAATCTTGTTGAACTTACAGACATAGGCGTGCTTTACCCAGTCAACTAATAACTCACTGCCAATCACAAATGCTGTTGGACCCAACATAACACCTAAAACTCTATAATTCCATCTGATGGAGTAAGGTAATAAACCGAACCCTTCGAAATCGTTGTCACCTGAAGAGCCAATCTGTACCAAGTTTCTCAAGCTGATAATACTGAGCATCAGAAGTAATTGGAATCTCTCAACGATGTCCGAACAGCTCATTTGAAACAGACCTTCTCTATCCAGTTTCTTGAAGACTGCACTTTTGATTTCCGCAAACTGATTGCTTAACAGCAAAGTTAGTAATGAGTTTGAGTAGGAGTTCGCCGCCACATTCAACGCGATCGTTTGGTATATCAACACCATGGTATGAGCAGATAGGTAAATTGCGCTCAACACGAAGAATACCAACAGTGTCAAAAGACTGGAATAGTTCAAAGAGCTAAGCTGTTGATGCAGTGCATAGTTTAATAGGTCTTGACCCACGGTGCTTAGCAACTTATCGCTGATCTCCAGCACACCAAACAACACATATAACTTTATAGAGGACTGAACTCTTATATTATGGTATATCTTCGAGGTGTCTATTCCATTGCACAGTAAGATGCTGGAAATGATCAAGCAAAGGAATATCAGATCGTTGAATGACTTCGGATTCCTCACTCTCTGATAACGTCCTCCCCTTCGGCCTCTACTGCTGGGTGCCCTCTTAGTGAATTGTGTTCTCAGTTCCCATATCAAGATGAGAGTATTGATGAGTAGTCGTAATGGCAAAATGATCAACAGTCTCAGGAATGAGTTTAGACAAGCTAGGAAACCAAACCCTATGAAATACTCCAAGTGAAAGGGCAACTCGATCATGTTTTTTATCTGTTCAAACGACTCTTTCGAGCTTACAAGTGGCTTATTTACACTCTGCTCGATCTTTGGTGTCTCTGGGAGTTCGAGCTCCAGCTCTTTCAATAACAGCCGGAACAAGTTGTATGAAGCGGCATTTGAGGTCACAAAGCTCAGTCCTCTCGATCTTTTGGGCGTGATCTGATCCAATGGCACTGCTTTTCCCCGGTTCTTTGGCATTTTGCGCGTGCTTGATTCCTCCTCTTCTTTGTATGTAAACAAAAGAACTCTCGAAGGAAAAAAAAAATACATAAACATCAACATAAAATACCGTATTTGAACCAAAAACCACTCAGATTCACACATTTTTTGGACTTCAAAGATCTCATAAAATGGTCAAGCTTCGCACAATCGACGACTTCACTCCTACTTTACTCCAGTTCTGCCATCCGGGCACGCTCACCCCCGGAGAGGCGACTCGTCTCACGCTAATACTGGTCGAAGAGCTCAGTGATCAGATCATCGACAGATACTTTATGAAATTCGCATCCAGATTCCTCACGAAAGAGCTGTACAGTGACATTGTGCAAGAGAGAAACATAAACAAGTTATGTGGCTATCCTTGCTGTGCCAATGCGCCACTGAGAAACGCTGGGTCCTCAAACTGGGCTCATCACATCTCTCCTTATAGTTATCTCAACTCTTTCTGTTCAAAAATACACTCGCAATCATCAGAGTTTTATAGAATACAGCTGAGTGATGAAGCCGTGTTTGCAAGAAAAGACATCACTAGTGAGGGCTATGGAATGGCAAAATATGAGAGAGGCATAACGTTATTAGAAGAGGCAATGGAGAGGTATCAGGCAAAGAGTAATGAATCTACTTCTTTAATCGAGGTGATGAGAGATCTCGATTCTTTGAAACTAGTGGAGAATAAAGAAGACGAATTGAGCGATATGAATAAGCTATTACAGGATATTAAGATAGTGGAAAAAGACCCACAAGGACCAGATGATGGTGCAGATATTGATATAGAAGATGATGATGATATTTTAGACAGTGCAAGATATGAATATTTGAAAGACCAGTCAAAAGCTATCAATGGGAATAGACTGAAATGATGTGTGTTCTTCTATTTATGATTGGAATTTATGCCTCTTAACAATTTCTCGTAGAGTTTCACCACCAATCAAATCCTCAAATGGGGTAACGTTTGGAATTTCTTTCAACATAGAACTTAGCCTCCTTTGTGATTTTATATGCATTTCATTACTTCTTTCTTGCAAACTGGCCAATTGTCTCGGCATGACTTGCTCCTCATACTTTTTGAACCCTTCTCTTCTTTTATTGATCTCTGTTTCGTACTCTCTAGTCAAAAGTTCCAACTGACTGCCCCAGTCCTGTTCTGGTTCAACATCTTTACAGTTTTCGCTAAGAAGTTTCTCCCAGCTGTTCTCCATATCATATAGATACGAATGTTGCTTCGAATCATTAACCAGATCATAATATACCTGCTCAGTCTTAATAAAAGAGGAGATTACTCTCTGAATGTATTTCGGCTGTGGAAAATGACTTCTGACAAACTTGAAGCTGGAACTTGTACTAGTAATATGTACTCTATATGGACCTTTGGAATTTCTTGCAATTGCTCGTTTGATGTCCAATTGGGCCCTGAAATGAAGTGCTTCTGCCATCAGTATTGTTTCTCTCATGAGCGGGTCAATAACCGAGGGCAGCAGTCCTTTTGATTGCTTGTAACGAATATATCTGTTAGTGTAGTTTGTGTTTCTTTGTTTCTGAAGGTCCTGCAGGTTGGAAAGATCGATCTTGATTGGCTGTTTGGTTGCAGTCCTTAGCACAGGTTGTTTCTTGCGTACTGACGTTGTCATTGAAGATACCAGGTCTTCCAAAGCTGTAATTTTGTCACGAGAAGAGTCATAATATAGGCCTCGCAGATTATCTTCTAGTTTGTAAGAGTCCTCTAACCTACTTCTGGCAATCCAAGGTGACATCTGCGATTTTTGCAATTTGAACTCTCTCTTTATGACACTCGTCACTTGTGCTTGATATTGGGGTTTAATCTCCGGAATTTGGTTTAAATTTTTGGCATGCCGTATGAGTGCTCGATAAATGCTTAGAACACTCTGTTTATGTGCACCAAGGTCTCTGAAATGCGTCATTAATCGTCCAAATTGGGCAACTTGGATGGTTTTGAATGCTTTTTGTATGCGTTTTTCAGTTGATGTTTTGAAAAATTTGTAATGAAAGAAGAGAAGAAAACTAAAACAGGAAGAGAGAACTAAAAAGTAGCTGTTGTAACTCCCACCAGAACCTTAGCAAGACGAGACGGTTTACGAAACTTAGTCATAATGGTATGTAATATATGCGTGATGTTTTTCTGGCAAGAATGACTCACTAATGTCCTGTTTACAGAGCAATAAAGGAGAGATTAATGTCCAACTCAAGAGAAACAAACAGACGTTCATCGTCAGCACAAAATCACTCAGGGTTGATGACATAAAGGCTCAATTGCACGCCGTAATCACTGAGATTGGTGGAATTAGTAACTCATCGGAAGTGGAGGAAGAAGAGGAGAAGGAGGACGATATTGAAATACCTGTTCCTTCCTTCGATATCAATAGCGATGAAGATGAGTCGGATAATGAAATTCATGTCAGTGCTAAAGGATCTAAAAACAGAGTCATCCCTCAGCTGAGTGATTTAGTTCTGGGTGTCCCGAAAGACAATTCAGACCCATATTTTGGTTTCAAAGATCTACTCGATGAGAAAGAGAAATTGGATGGTTTGGTTGATTTTAGTATATTGGCATTTAGATTACAAGATGAGAATTTCAATGTCGTTAAACCAGTTCAGGAAGATGAGGAGAGATAATAATATACGACGTTTTTTTAAAATCTCATGTGAGTTTGTTCAAGATCCTGCTGTGTTCGTACAAAAGGTTGTTAAAGGCT
The DNA here is from genome assembly GCA_030556525.1 of Wickerhamomyces quercuum. Classification (NCBI taxonomy): domain Eukaryota; kingdom Fungi; phylum Ascomycota; class Saccharomycetes; order Phaffomycetales; family Wickerhamomycetaceae; genus Wickerhamomyces; species Wickerhamomyces quercuum. The sequence goes on from JAKTUE010000035.1 coordinate 118,535, forward strand.
CTTTACAATTGTAGATTTAAAAACCCAAAACAAAGCAGAATCCTTTTAAAAATATTACACATAAAACATAAAACCAAATGAAGCAACATAAGACATAGCTAGACAAACAGATATTCCATTCAAAAATTGATTAAATATTAATATAAAAACCAAAAATGATATGAAGTAGAAACAAAATCTAGTTAACTAAAGCAGAAGCAGTAGCAGATTCGTATTTCCAGTTTGGTGGTAAGACAGCAACAGTTCTGTAGTATCTGGCTAATCTGTGGATTCTTGATTCGATCAAAATTAATCTGAATTTAGCATCTTTGTCTTTTCTGTTTCTTTCTAAATGTTTTCTAACAGAGACAGCTTTTTTAATCAAGAAGTATAGATCTTCTGGTAATTCTGGAGCTAAACCAGCAGATTTTAAGATTCTTAAAATTTTGTTACCAGTGATGACACGGGCTTGGGTAACACCGTGAGAATCTCTTAAAGTAACACCGATTTGAGATGGAGTGTAACCTTTTCTGGACAATTTCTTGATTTGATCAATAACAGCATCAGAAGATAATTTGAACCAAGCTGGAGCATTTCTGGAGTATGGAAGAGCGGAGGAAGAAATACCTTTACCCTATAAGCAAAATTTGTTAGTATATAAAGGTCTCTGAAAGGGGGAAGTGAAACAAATTTGGAAACTTATCACGATAGAAGCCCTTGTTTATTAGCTCCTGTACGAGAACAAAGGGACCTCTTGACTCATTTTAAGTTTCCAAAAACTTCATAAACTTGGTATCATGCAGCATCAAATACGTCTTAACCCTTCCACAGGAAGAGAAATCATTAATCTAATACTCGAATGAACGAATAAAATCTTAAGACTCCAAAGTCAAAACATAAAGAAACCGACAATGACCCGAATTCATTACTTTTTCGATATTCGGTAATATCTTCTTGTTGTATTTTGCTCTAGCGTGTGTTGCATAGAGCACTTCTGTTTGATTTAATCACGTACTTTTGAATGTAAACGACCCATTTTTGATGATTTTCTTTAGTGTTGTTGACGAAGGTATATCATTGAAGAGAGAGAAAGTGATTTTTCAGTTTTTCAGTTTTAATTTTTCACCTTGTGACTGTGACTTCTTTTTTGTTTCGATAGGTTTGTACGAATGTGGTGTTCGGGTTTTATTCGAACAGGCAGGGCTAATCTTTATTATATCACGTGATGTTGTTATCAAATGATCATTAGCCCTATTGTTACGTCTATGTTGTTACTACATTCATATATACATTGTGCTTCCATGAAGGATTAAGATTTCTAACTCATTATACTAAAAAGACAGATCATAATACTTTCTCCTTGATATCTTCAAAGTCTTCTTCCTCTTCGAGCTCGATCAACCTGTTCAGACTGTTAGTAAATCTTATCTTCTCAAGAATTAACGCAAAACAACATGACTTACTTTGAAACACCCGCCTTCTCTCTAATGAGCTCTAGAGCAGCAGCATAAAGCATTCTTGAAGATTGCGTTGCAGTTGGCGGTAACCAATAAATCAGGACCAGTGGAGATTTTTTTCTACCGTCGCTCAAGGTTAAAGGGTATGATAACACCACATATCTTGGACTATTATCAGGCAATTCTTCTGTGAGTTCTTCGATGGATGAGATTGGGGATTCTGCATTTTCATCTAATCTGATTTCATAACTGCTTTTATCAATTTCATCTGAGTCAAAATCATATCGTTAATAAACAATCGGGAGGAGGAGATCCCTTGAACTGAGGGCATATTACATACAGATAAGGGCTTGAATATCATCACTTCTGGCACTGGCAAAGCGAAACTTTCTCAGCTTCTGTATGGTATCGTCACTGAAAGAGTATAATCCGGTAGACTATGAGTGTATAGTGTTAGTCAAGTCTCTGTAATATCAGATGTCTCACTATCATCAATGAGCAACATGAAAGACGTACCATTATGAGCTTAACCTTTTTGAAAACGAGAGAATATACTTTATTAGTTAGTTGTTGAAAGTACCGGGATGATAGTGATACTTTCAAGAAGTCGAAAGGTGTTTCGGGAACAGTCAATGTTGTTCCCTTGTATGGGTGCGAGGGCCATCGTTTGTTTGTTGATATTTCACCTCTTACTGGTATACAATTCGCGGGTGTCCACCATATTATAATAATTTACCAATGTATAGGTCGACCCAGACGAAAGCGTGCTTACTAGGTGTAGGATGTGTCAATTATGTATATGATTTCTATATTCATTATATTAGTGTGTGTAAGTAGGAAATTTATGAACGTTTTAGAGAATTGCACTGAGCTCAATCAAAATCAACATCAACACCAATATCCTTCTCTTGTGCAATCTCAAGAATTCTAGTTCCAACGGATATATCCATTATAGCCAATCCAACTATCTTGACCAGGACAAGCTTGCCATCTTTCGAAATTCCTTCATTTGTGAAATTGCTCAACTCGCCAATCTCTACAACGTCCTGTTCGGTAACGTTGTTTTTAATCAGTTCCCCAGCTTCTAAAAGAGTGTGCTCGTATGAGTCAACAATGATCTTACCATTCTTTGAAGCTGTCTTGACAATTTCATCATCAACCTCCGACATATGAGGTTTATAACTTCCGATTATTGAAATAAATGTTGGTCTTTCCTTGTTTAGTTTGGAATATAATATGGACGGCTCAGTTGAAGGAATGCAACCATAAATGATAGAGGAGGAAAAGAGTTGGTAATCTTCTGATTCTTCAAATAGGTGGAATTGTACTTTGGGAAATTCTTTAGCTAAATCATCTTGTAGTTCTTTTGATTTGTGGTTTTTCGATCTAACAACAATTTGAACCTGGGATATATACTCTCCAAACAAACGAAGAGTTAATTTGACATGCCAATAAGCTTGTAATCCATTACCAAACACAGTGATTTCTTGACCTTTATCGTTCTTGTTGAAAAATTTCACCAATGGGATACTTGATGCTAAAGCAGTTCTGAAAGCAGTCAGTGTCATTGCATTTAACACCCCCAATAAATCGCCATTTGTCTCGTCAATGATAGAAACGGACCCTTTAAAACCTTCCTTCGATCCACCTAGTGTTTTCACACCAGCCCTCTTGCTGAAGCACGGCATGTATAAATGGACAGCGGGCAAAGTTTCATGGTTGATGACTATTCGTTGTGGGATCAAAGCAGGATCTTTATTGTACTTTTGAAGAGCTAGGTTCAAAACGTCCTGGAAGTCTAGCAGTTCTACCACCGAGGAAGAATTCAAGAGATCTTTGATGTCTTTATCTGAAATGACCCTCATTGCCTGGAGTTTTTGTGGACCTGTCGTCAGTTGTTGAGTGTTCTGAACTGTTTTGTAAGGTGCCTTTTGGTTATCCAAACAAAAACAACTTCGCGGTGAGCAGAAGACAATAAGACAGTTAGCTAGCTTTTACGATGAGCTTAAGCGATTGAAGATTGGAGGGATTGAATCGAGTAGTGTATCTGCCTTTTGTATGGTACATAGTGCATTTTGGGTTACAGTTACCTTTTTGTTTCCTCTCTTTTCTCAGATCTTCTGTTCATCTGCTACTACTGATTGAATAGATAAAAAATAGAATTCAGTCCAGAGTTCCGGCAAATATATTACTGAGACAGAACAAGCACTATTTGTTTGTTCAGCAACAGCATGCGGGATTGTTTGAATGTATCTTCAGTTGATTGGAAGCTTCTTCCACATTTAGCACTCAGGTGAACGGGTGAATGCAATAATAAGTATGTCCAACAACCCAAGGAGCTCAAACATTGTATTCCTATGAGCCTATTGTTTATTGCTTATTGTGCGACAATCTTCAATTCGATAAAAGACATCAGCGGCTCCTTTCGCTGTTATCGCTATTGATCTCTCCCTGAAGATTTTCCAAGCGCGTTTGTTTTTGTTCGTTGCTGTTGTTGACATTTTCCTACGTCCCTCAGAAGTCCATAAGAAACTCGTAATCCTACTCGTAGCCCACAGCTTCTTAACCATATTCCCGCCTACTTGCAGTACGTATGGTCTACTGCTGTTGCTTGTAGCCATTACGTAGTATTCGATGTTTGGCAAAGATTGAAGATGCACTTTGGCTGCCAGTGCAGTCTTAGACTGCCGGAGCATCCAATTTTGCGAGCAGGAAAGGCGATTTCGGAACTTATCACTAGCTGATACTGGTAGTGGTAGCACCTTCTTTCACCTAAAATGAAATAGGAGGATAATACGCCTAGTGACGACTTTTGAAATTCACCCCATCGCAAGCCAAAAAGTCTTTAAAAGATCGAACTGGGCTCTTTTTTGTGTCGAAAGTAGTAGTATCCAAATACATATACTGTCAAGGTCTACTTGTGTTTCTGGTTGTGTCTGCCTCATCGAGCTCTGGAAAGAACATCGCGTCGATCCTTTGCTCTGCAAACGACCAAACAGATCACTAAAAGAGGCAGTTTGTGTTTGTACTGATACATAGTTAGTTCTAAATAGTTCGGGTTTTGACTGTATCTGGATGCACCACCCGCATTGAAGGCACATCAACTTTCCCGCAATGAGATCGCTCACTTCCCAAAAAGAGTTCCAGTCAAGAAAATATTGTTTTTTTTGATCTGATAAAGCAAAATTCTCCGATAACTCAGAAAAGGGTTCTCGAAGTACCAAAGAGCGTCTTGCAAGTTGAGAAGCTACAGGAAAAGAAGAATAGGGGGATAATCTCTCTAAATGGTCGCTGGGTTCTGAGTGTTATCAGTGGGATCGTCTCATTGTTCAGATGTGTCCACCGCCCGTACATCTTTTCTACCCTTTTCTGCGCCCTTTTTTGATGATCCCTTAAGAAAAGGGTGCGTTTGGAGATCTTCCAAAATAATGATTTTTCTATTTCAAGGTGTGCGTTTGAAGAAACGATTCAAACATGATCGAAATTTTGATCCCCCTTCTATCGGCAAGAGATTGATGCTGCTCACGAGTCACCCTCCCACGCGCTAGGGTATATAAGCATCCAAGATCCCTGAATCAGCTTTTTATCTCAACATGATTTCTCGTTTTGGTCTTTTCTCTCTCCAGCACTCTTCATTCGCTTCATAACAATGGCTGTCCAATTCACTCGTTTACTTTTGGCCTCAGGTGCTGCTTTATCCTCTTTCAAACTGGCACAGGCTGCCCCAAATCCTTACGCTGATGCTTCTGCTGTTGCTTGGGGCTCTGCCTCTCCAGATGCTTTAGCAGCCGCACAAGGTTTTGCCGATGCTTTCGCTGAAGCTTTAGCTGTTGGCCATCCAGATCCAGATGCTTACGCTTTTGCTGCTACAGATGATACTTCTTGTGCTACTTACGCTTGTCACGCTGCTTGTGGTTACATGGCTCTTGCTGGTAGAGCTTGTTCTGAAGTCGATGCTTACACTGGACCATACAATTTGACATGTTTGTGTGACCCTGGTTCAACTTTCCTAAGTTATTACGACGCCTGTTTGGAATGTGGTTGGACTGTCTGGGCTAACTATGGTAGAATCTTAACTGCTCCTCTAAGCGCTTGTTCCACTTTGTCCGTCGAACCAACTGGTACTACCTCTTGTGGTGGTTCTACTGAATCTTCTGCTCAATCTTCTGCTCAATCTTCTGCTCAATCTTCTGCTGAATCTTCTGCGGAATCTTCTGCTCAATCATCAGCCATCACCTCTGAAAGTGCTTCTTCAGCTGCTACCTCTGACGCTATTTCTTCCCAATCATCTGACGCTCCAGTTTCTTCTGATGACGATTCCTCCCAATCCTCCCAATCTTCTGAAGATGCCGCTTCATCAGTTGTTTCATCAGCTGTTTCATCGGTTGTTTCTTCCGCCGTCTCTTCTGCTGTTTCTTCAGCTGTTTCTTCCCAATCCTCTGATGTGGATTCCTCTTCCCAATCCTCTGATGTCTCATCAACTGTCTCCTCAAGCGAATCTTCCGTCTCTGCTACTGCTACTGCTGCTCCAGTATTCACAGGCGAATTGGTCAATGGTCAACCACAATGGACTTTAACCATCCCAGGTGCCATTGGTGCTTGGAACGGTGTTGCTTTGCAAATTTCCAACAATGCTTCTCTTGGTTTCTTCGAATACTCTGCCCCAGTTGTTACTGTTGATGGTGTTGTCTCAACTGATGTTGAATTAACTGCTTCTGGTTCTTCTATTGCTTTATCTTTCGATTTTACTATTGGATCTGACTCCGAAGTTGTTGTTTCCTTTGGTGGTTCAATTCGTTCAGGTGCTTCATTCACTTCAAGCGGTACTTTAGTTGTCTCTTTACCAGATGATAAGAAATTAGTTAAGAGAGCCGATTTGACCTTTTATCTAGAAAGTACTATTACTCTAGATGGTCAATCTTCCGGTGTTTCAACTTCTACTGGATCCCCAATCAGCACCTCTACCACTCAAATCACTGCTGATGCCACTACTGTCATCACTGTCACCAAATGTTCAGAAAACATTTGTTCAGAAACCGCAGTCACCACCGGTGTTGCTTACATCACCAAAACTATTTCTGGTGTCGTTACTGAATACACCACTTACTGTCCATTAACTGATGAAACCACCAAAGCTGGTCCATCAACCACCGTTGTCACCATCACCTCCTGTTCAGCTGACAAATGTCACCAAACTGCTGTTACCACTGGTGTCACCACTGTCACTACCACTTCCGATGGTCACCCTACCACCTACACCACCTACTGTCCATTAACTGATGTTACTTCAACTGAACACGTTACTAAGACCTCTGTTATCCAACCAACCACCTCCAAGGCTATCGTTTCTACCCAAACCAGCGCCAGAACCACTGCTGTTATCTCCACTTTCGAAGGTTCAGCTGCCAAACTAGCCATTGGTACTGGTTTCGTTGGTGCTTTGGCTATCTTCTTCTTCTAGATACCGCTCAATAATTTTTGTTCCATGTCTGTATTAGTCATGTGCGTTGTTTAATATTATGTTTTTGTCACGAAATTAAATCGTAGAGATACTATAAGATTTCGACCAGGTCCTCTTTCTTTCGTTTCATCGCCTGTCATGGATCTCTATCTCTATGAATCCCTTTCTCTAATTTCCGTGCTTGTTGCCTTTTCTCTGCTCAAACAAGTGGAAGGGAAAGTTCACTCTGCTTATGTAACCGAATAAAAAAGAAAAATTTTTGATTGAACAAATGTGACAGAAAACACGTTCAGAGAAGTGGTTCGAGTAACTCGCTGGAAGGTTCTGTAGAAGGAGATCCACTTAGAAGTGCTTCAGGATGTCTGTCACAGCGAACTCGATCAAACTTTTGGCTGGTAACTCTCACCCACAACTTGCAGAATCAATAGCGAAAAGGCTGGGAATTTCCCTAAGTAACATTGGGGTCTATCAATACTCCAATCAGGAAACAGCAGTCACTTTTGCCGAGTCTGTCAGAGACGAGGATGTTTACATCATCCAGACAGGGTGTGGTGAGGATGAAGTGAATGATTTCTTGATGGAGCTACTCATAATGATCCATGCTTGTAAATCTGCCTCTGCTCGTCGTATCACCGCTGTGATACCAAATTTCCCTTACGCTAGACAAGATAAAAAGGACAAATCAAGAGCCCCAATAACTGCTAAGCTCATTGCTAATCTGTTACAAACTGCTGGTTGTCATCATGTTATAACCATGGATCTACATGCTTCACAAATTCAAGGGTTTTTCAGAATACCCGTTGATAACCTGTATGCTGAACCTTCAGTCCTCAGGTATATCAAAGAAAACATTGGGCTCGAGAATGCTATTTTGGTCTCACCAGATGCAGGTGGTGCTAAGAGGGTAGCTTCTATCGCTGATAAATTGGATTTGAACTTTGCTTTGATCCATAAGGAGAGACAAAAGGCCAATGAAGTTTCAAGAATGGTGCTTGTTGGTGATGTAAAGGATAGAACATGTATTTTAGTCGATGATATGGCTGATACATGTGGTACTTTGGTCAAAGCAGCCGATACATTGCTCGAGCATGGTGCTAAGGAAGTGATTTCCATTGTTACTCACGGTATTTTCAGTGGTTCTGCTCAAGATAAATTGCAAAATAGTAAACTATCAAAAATTGTTTGCACAAACTCTGTCCCTGTCAATATCACCAATGATAGATTAGATCTCATTGATATTAGTCCAACCTTAGCTGAGGCTATTCGTCGTTTACACAATGGTGAAAGTATTTCCTATTTGTTCACCAACGCACCTAACATTTAAGAAAAATGGAATTTGACACAAGTAACCTGTATTATACTATATCACTTATGAAAATAAAAAACTAATTAAAATCAAGAGCACCAACTTACTATTTATCGTACTTACCGTAGTATGGTGTCCAATACTTACGAACAGGAGCGTGCTCGTTACCCAATTTGGAAATCTGAGCAACTTCTTCATCAGTCAACTCAATATCCCAGACTTGCTCATGAGCAGCAGTAATTCTTTCTGGTTTGGAAGAAGTGGTGACAGGTAAGACACCAGTTTGATAGACCCATCTCAATAAGACAATTGTTTCTTCTTTGTTATATTTGGAGGCAATCTGTTTCAAGTAATCATAGAATGGACCTGTCTCCCCAGAATTATTGTTAATTGGAGTCAGAGGAGAATAAGCTTCTAATAAGATGTTGTTCGCCTTAGCATATTCATAGATACCCGGAGTTTGATTCTGTAAGAAAGCACTATACTCAATTTGATTAACAGTAGGTTTGATTTCAGCAACAGCTAAGATTTTTTCAAGGTCTTCTTTAGAGAAGTTGGAGACACCAATGTTTTTGGCTTTGCCTTCCTTGTATAGCTCCTCCAAGTATTTCCAAGCTTGAACAACGTCATAGCCAGGTTTCTCTTCGTCGTAAAAAGGATCATGTAATAGGTACAAATCAACATAATCGATGTTTAACGTCTTCAAAGAGTACTCCAACCCTTCTCTAGGAGTCTTATGGATTTTGGAGAATTTATCAGTGATCCAGATTTCATCTCTTGGTTTGGAAGAGGCAGCAAGGGCTTTGCTCAATTCAGGATAAGTTCTGTAGATTTCAGCGGCGTCAAGGTGAACAACACCAGGCAAAGATAGAGAGAATTTTATACTTTCAATCAATTGCTCGTTTATGACGGATTCATCTGTTTTGAACCAAGCAGTACCAGTACCGAAGATTGAGATGGCTGGGATTCTGTTCCCGTTGCTTAAGGTGAAGTATTGTAGCTTAGACATTGTGTGCTGTGATAGATCAGTCAGTTAAGCTATCCTCTTTCTCTCTCGGTTATTGTGAACTGGTTGGAGACGGGAATAGTCTTCTGTTTTTATAGCCAGACAAAGGAGTAAGTCTTTCCATAACATTAACGGTTAGCACGCAATAGCTTTTTGGAAATGTAAGCGCGGGAATTGTCGAGTTCCTTCCTCAAACAATAACCCTCTGGATTTGAACTCCCATTAGGCGGACAAGAGAAGGGGGAAACGCGTACCGGCACGGTACTTCTATTGCGGATATTGCTGGGTAAGGTAGAAGAATGATGATGAGAAATCGCAGAAAATGACGTTTCGTCTAAGCTTAGTTGGACAGTTACAGAATCATCAGGGGCTGTATTATAAATTCATAAATAGACTGGTTCCCTCGGATCTTTTTAAGAGTTTGGCTTAGTGAGTAGTCAAGACGTGATCTCAGTGTCTATTTCAGAGATACGCCTCCAGCAAGGTAAGTTAGAGACCTCGTTTATACGTTTAATTGTTCGTTCATACTTCCTTTCCATAAGTATATGATTATATAAGCAACTCACACCCATTAGCTATCCAAATTTACAATTGATTAACGACAGCAGCTAACACACCTTGAAGATTGGAACTATACATTTCGCCTCTTACGTGCTTTTGAGTTAATACATTAGATTGGTGTGGTTCTGCGTATCGATCATCTTTTGGAGGAAAAGAATCAATATTCACACTCTGTTGTAAGTTTGTCTGAACAATTGAGATATACTTGTTTTCTCAGATTCTTTAGACAGATCAAAGCAGGCACGATAGTCCTTCGTTTCTGGGTTAGTCATTTGTTACATGATCACCATAGAAAGTGGACCTGCTGATATTTTTCGGGATTACAGATGGACGAGGAAACAGCAGAGTCAGCAATCTTAGGTTTTTGGCTGAGATATGTGTTTCTTGATCATTCTTGTGGAAAAATTCAGTATTGAATGGTAAAAGATCTGTCTGGAGTGATGTGGGTTAATACAGAGCTAAAATAATGCCTTGGGTGACTGGTGCATTTCAGGGTGCTTAATTACGAACAAGGGCAACAAGGGACCCTGTTTGTGATGAATGGCAGATGTCATCGCCATGGTGGTCAACTAGAGCAAGAAAAAAGTTGATCGATTGCGTGTGGCTAGTTCTTCTTCCCCTAGCATCTCACACATGGAGCAGCAGGTTTAAAGTAAATTGGCGTGGTGAGATATATGTGTGCGATCAAAAAATATGGGATATCTTCAATCGGTATGATTGCTGTCAGAAATCCATTGCTTCTTTGGCTGGTAAAAATCCTCTTGCCCCTTCGTGCTTGTTGAGAGATTGATATAAAGTAGAGCACTCCCTCTAGCTTGGGATGGAGATTGAAGTGGCAAGTAATTGGCAACATGCTGAGAGTTCACTTTGGATATCAGACCTAGGAACAATGGTTACAAGAAGGATGTTCCGGGGTTCCAGAAACGTTGATCTCTGCTCTGTGGTCCCATCACTAACTGCATACACCATCTGTAGTTTCGATGAGAAGAACTGTAAATTTAAATTTCATAACTCAAGATCTAGGTTTAAGTGGGGTGGGGATTGAATTGTTGATGTCCTGTTTTAGCCGTGTTAAGATATATGAACAGGGATTACTTCAAGGTGCTATGAAATCTGTCCTTCTGAGTCCAAATGTAGCAAATTTTTCATGAGTTATACGGGTTATATCTTGATGATATGCTACTAGCGTGACTCACGAATGGGAGTGGGATGCCGGCTTCTCATAGAGCTGTATAAGTAAGTGCATGTTACCCTATGCCAAACTTCAATAAAGTACAGTTTTTTTTTACTCATTCTTCTGACAGATCTCAAGAGCCTCAAACTTTAGTTGATACATGTATAAATTTTATTTTTGGCACCAAGCCAATTAAATGATTACCGACACCGAGTGCAATTTTAACAGTCATTTGAGACGCCTTCCAGAATCACTTGAAACTGAAAGAAGCACAGCGTTGTATAAATTCATATATGCATACATAATAAGCCAAACCTTTTGAGGTTTACGCGGAGTAAGAACACACAGTGATAGGAGAAGTCCGATAATATTACGATGGACTCAACTGCACGGCGCACCATCGTAGAATAAGGAATTAATGTAAACCACAATGTCTTTGTGCAAAGTACACAGGATAGCACACTACACCGCACTGCCTAATGCTCGAGAAGGGTACTTACCGAAATTTACGAAGGGGAATTAGGGTATCAGACGAGAATCATCATTCATGGTACAGATCTCACCGCGTGGCTTAAAAAGTTGCTAAATACTTGCCTTGTACCCTATACTATACCTCTCCCTCTCCCTCTCCCTAGCATTTAATAAGCTTAGGTTGAAGAGACGGACGGGTCTATATATGGGTGTACACTTTACTAATGTGCACATATTATCCACCAGTAATACGTCACCACTTCAACCCTGTCTCTCCCGACTGCTAATAACACGCGATGATCCTTGTCGAGGACGCTGAGCATTGTTATGTGTGAGGTGATGCGAGTAGAAGTCGTGGAAGTGTGCTTATCTAATAGTGAATAATAAATAATTGTCACGTTAATTAGGAAGCTTCGTAAAAAAAATTAGCGAATGTACCCGGTGTGATTGCACTGAAACACAAGTGGTTATATCAGTGATGGAAGGTGCAAGATGTCTTGGTTAATTGTCCTTTAGGCTCATTGGTCTCTGCTTAATTGGTTCTGTGATGTGGCTGGCAGTCAATTCAGCACGTTTCTGAAGTACCGGGGACAATAAGTAAAAGAAAAGGAGCTTCTACTGATTTGTTTGATGCTCCTGTTGGGCAAAGCATAGGGATCATTCATTGCTTTGATTGCTTGAAATGGCATCTACTCTTCACCATTATTGCTTGATTACTACTCACCTCTAGGTTTTCTGTTCAGGGATAATTAAGTAGCTCGTTAGCATTAGGCACAGACCTGACGCCGGTAGTTCCGTGTGCTTGAATGTATAACTATGTGCTCTTGATGAGCTAAAAGATTGGGAACAAGAGATGGCTAAATCATCAATTACTACCAGATCTGAAGACTTGGTGAATGATGCCCTACGAGTCCTGAATTTGCGATTGGCTTTATATCCCTAGTTGCCCTATAAAGACACGGATACGTCTTACTCTGGAAAAGGAAGTACCATAATGGTTCTCTGTTTAGATTCAAGGAAAAAAAAAAGAGTTTTAGCCTTAATCAGATACTTCTTTCTTTTTCTCTACAGCAGTAAACGCTAAAGCTTAAGTGAAGATCTGGCGGTACTTGGTACTTCCCTGCGTCTTTCTCTCACTTCGACTTGCAGATTTGGATCCCGTATAGTCAATCCTTTTTCGCGAATATTTCCACTTTTTTCACTCAAATCAAGAGCTGACAAAAAATTCCATCCGCTCCATCTCAACGACACACCAACACACCAACACACCAAGCAGAATAACCAGCAGCTAAACAGATATTCTATTTAAGAAGGAAATCCTTGAGATGGGCACACTCAGCTAGCCGCCAATGGACCTCTTCGATTATGCTTTTGAACAGCGCACTTGCTCCACCATTTCCCAAGAACTCGCCTAATTTTTTATCACACGCGCGTTTCAGTTGTTTGCTACTGCTTCTGAGTTAACCCCTGTCCCACATACATTCTGCCTAGAATGTCCCACAGATTTGTCTCTTTCTACAGCACCTGTTACAGGTATATTCTCCTTGATGCTTCTCTCCTCTCTGCACCACCTCACCACTTCGCAAATAAAGTTTCCTTATTGTCCTATTCGCACAATAATATTTGTGTTCCAGAAGGCAAATTATGAATATTCTTCCTATATTTATTGTCATTCGTTTTGCGTCAACCCATCATCTATTCTCCACAACTCAACTTTCATGAACGATCATTGCTGGACAATGCTTATTCAGGCCTCTGTCCCCCATATTTAGCATATTTTAGTCAAGTTTTGATTTTGAGCTATATATACCATGACATTCCTTTGCAAGTACAGAATATGTTTCAGTATGTTCATACATTAGCGTTATATTGTCCAAAGCAGGTGAAGCATGAGGCCTCTAAACCTCTTTCTTCCATTCTTGATATGGATTCTACAATTTCAATCCGTTCTCACTCAATCAACAGCCGAAGAAGTTAGTGGTATTGCCACTGTTACTACGGGGTTAATCGGACAAACAACAACTGCTGGTTCAGTCTGTACTTTTCAGTATTCCACAGGTGTCCTAGAGGACAGAGGATATGTTGCCAGTCATGCCATTCAAGCCAGAACTGAAACCACATTCTTGTCGAACACTCGTATCTTCACCATCACATGGTATTTCCAATTCTTAGAAGCCCCCGATGCTACTGACTTCTCTGTTTATGAAGTAGGAACTCATATCGATAACATCAGCGGTCGTGTAAATTTAGAAGAGGGTTCCTTTATCATCTCATATGAAGTTTCGATTCTTCTTGGTATTATTGCGTACCCACTAGGTCTGACCAGCTTCTGTACTTTGGAGTACGTTGCTTTTAGTTGGACAATTCCAAATGACCTTGGTGACGATACCTATTATGTATTTTACACTGGTAATCTAGGATCTGCTGTAATCGACTTGCTGCAGAGCGTTGTTTGTGTTGTTGGAACATTAGGTAACTGTCCATTTTACAGTACATCACTTGATAGCTCATGTTCTCAAAACTTGTCAGGTTTCAGTTCTGGATGTTCCGCGTCATCCACTGTTGTCGTTACTTCTGTTTCGCAAACTGTCGATGAAACTACGGTTCCATATCCTTACACCACTACTTATGTTGATGAGGAGGGTAATACTGAGACTGGTGTTGTGTCTTATTACCCAACTACTGATTCTAATGGTAACTTTGCTACTGGTACCACTACCTTCCAAGAGACCGTTCCAGTACCATATACCACTACTTATATTGATGAGGAAGGTAATACTGAGACTGGTGTTGTTTCTTATTACCCAACTACTGATTCTAACGGTAACTTCGCTACTGGTACCACTACGTACCAAGAAACAGTTCCAGCACCATATACCACTACTTATATTGATGAGGAAGGTAATACTGAGACTGGTGTTGTGTCTTATTACCCAACTACTGATTCTAACGGTAACTTTGCTACTGGTACCACTACCTTCCAAGAGACCGTTCCAGTACCATATACCACTACGTATGTTGATGAGGAAGGTAATACTGAGACTGGTGTTGTTTCTTATTACCCAACTACTGATTCTAACGGTAACTTCGCTACTGGTACCACTACGTACCAAGAAACAGTTCCAGCACCATATACCACTACTTATATTGATGAGGAAGGTAATACTGAGACTGGTGTTGTGTCTTATTACCCAACTACTGATTCTAACGGTAACTTTGCTACTGGTACCACTACGTACCAAGAAACAGTTCCAGCACCATACACCACTACTTATATTGATGAGGAAGGTA
>JAKTUE010000036.1:0-119195 GCA_030556525.1 Wickerhamomyces quercuum
ATGCAGTGTTCTTCCTCTTCTGCGTCTAGATTGCAGATATAAGCGTTTTTGAGCAGAAGCATGCAGAAACTACGGTACTAACATTATTTTTGAAAAAAACGGCTACACATCTCTGTCTCCCACTATTATAATTATTATGTAAGCGATGAATTTGTGAGTTTTCCCTTTTCGGAAATTTCGAGAAAAAGAATCTGACAGAAAACAACGAAATACAGTGCACTCACAACAAGCGGAAACCCACCCGAGTTGTGCTTCGAAAGCAGAACCAATTGGCTCTACCGGTCACTCCTGTGCTCATACACACTATTGCAATCTTCTTAACATCAATCGCATCATACGCCCTTGACCATTTCATTTTATCCAAGCCCAAGACTTCAGGACTCTCAAATTTACCTGATCGATTAAAAGGGGACCAAACATAACCTCCTACAACTGTACTGAAACGCTTTTTACAATGGACGAAGAGTACCTGGTATCCAACTTCCAAGAGCAGAACTCCCTTCTGTATAATGAGCCTGATTTCAACGATGATTTTCTAAAGCATGAGGACCATCAACAACAGTTGGATAACCAACATGCTTTTCAGCAAAATGGTCATTTCCATCATTCACCAGAAAGTCAGCAACAGAAACGAACCAGGGCTTCCGGTGAGGTTCTAGCACTGCTGATGAGTGAGTTCAACAAGAACCCTAATCCAAACGGTGCTGCCAGAAAGAGAATAAGTGAGCAAACTGGAGTGATGACAGAAAGAAGTGTCAGAATATGGTTCCAGAATAGACGTGCTAAAACAAAGAAACTGGAAAAGGCCCTAGCGAATGACAAGGATGATAATTACGCTTATCAGGGAATTGAACTGGCTACCTCGAGATATGATAACTTGCCCTTTAACTTGAATAAGAACTATCATTTCATCGATGCTAAATCATTAACTGTTGGTAGTTGGAAAAGACTCAAGAGTGGTAATTTATCCAGTGATAACATATTCAGCGTGAAAAATCTATCAAACCTTTCGCCATCTTCAATCAATGAAATCATGGATAACTCGACTGATTTGATGATTGTCATATCGAAAAAGAACTTTGAGATCAATTATTTTTTCAGTGCCATTACAGAGGAGTCAAAAGTTCTCTTTAGAACATTTTATCCAATATCCTCAGTAACTAAATGTACTTTAAGTATAAGCACTGATGAAGAAAGTCAAGAGCCAACGTGTGAGTCCAAGCTATACCTCAAAGAGCCACCAAAGTTCGCAGTATCATTCACCAAACACATTGATCGCATTAACCAATGGTCCATTTGTGATGATTTCAGCGAGGGACATCAAGTCAATGATGCTTATACCGGGGGATCAGGCATACCACATGTACTTCATGGAATGGAACTATCACTGAAATTCATGAACTCATTCATTCTGGACTACAACAGTTCCAATGTTAACCAGTCATCTTTTTCCTTACCACAAAGATTAGCTTCACCTACTTATTATCCACCTGGTTCAACTACCAATCCGTCTGCACAACTAAATCAACAAGTCCTTGATCAAGTATCTCAAATAAATACTGATCCACAGCAACTTCAACAGAATCAAAGTATACAATTTCACCACCCACAACCTCAACAGCAATCTCAGCAGCAGCATCAGCACAATCAACTACAAGATGAATTACAAACAGATACCCTCTCGGACTTCCCTAACACCATGCTGAATGACTTTGTTCAAGAGGACATAGTTATTACGGATCCGAACGACTCATTCGATACATTTTTGCGACAAGCCAATAGTGGAGATTCCAATTTGATATTGAGACTTGATGCCGATGATAATTTGGATGATTTGGAGGCTAATAGATTCTAGGTCTTCATCCTTCAAATTTTCATCATAAGAAGACCACCCGAATGAACGGTGCGATGATGTTTCGCATTTCTCATTCTTTTAGTTCACTGCATTCAGTTGCTGTTCGTTCAAACTGATATGTGTAACTAACTGATGTAACTGATATAATACTAATTTAGCAAAAGAGCGTAGTTTTGCGTGCTACATAGTAATGTCGTTAAAAGTGTCATATGCATTGAACCTAAATGATGTCTTATAGGTAACTGCGGTTCAAAAAGATAGCACAAAGCTACAGTGCATCTGGGGAATCATCTCTCAGTAGATTGGAGTCACTTCTTGCTTCATAAACATCTTCTTCAGTCTCCAATACTTCGTCAATACTGTTAACGAACTGATTGTTCTCAGCATTTCTAGTGGCTATCAAGTTAACCTCGTCGTTATCGCTCTCTTCCTCGTGGTAAGTTGGAGGTTCTTGTGGTAGCAATGTATCTAAAGTAATGTCATCGTTGCTAGCCAAGCTTGAAGATGAGTTATTCGAGGATTCATACCCAGCTGATTGAAAGAAATCTGGAGGGTTTATAATTTCATCATCATCCTCATTTGAAGATTCAAGTAGCAGATCTTGTGAGGAGTAATTGTAGTCTGGTAGTGGGGGTCTTGTCCCTTCTTTTGCTGCATACCCCCATTTCTTGATATTAGCTTCGATGAAAACGTAACCAGCTTGTCCTAAATTGACATGGATCACGCATGGATTATTTGTTCCAATGATTGGAAAGATGTTATTCATCTTCATTCCTTTAATGTGTCCACCAATACTTTTCTCACTTAACTTCTTCCCATTCCTCGTGAAGAAGATTGTTCCTGAACGGACCCTATATCCAATCCCAACAACATCTCCTTGTTGAAGAGGAGGGAATACGGTTGATTCTGCTTCAGTCAATTTGAAAGAGTTGTTCACCCTTCTTGAACCATTTGAATCATATGCAACGGAATATAAATGTCTTCCCGGTAATCTAAAATATGGGTATGGTTTTGTAGATAGACCGATAGATATGGTTGAATCTTCCGGTGAGTCGAACTGATAGATCTTTGATTCAAAATAGTAAACGTCATTAATCTTTGGAATAGGTAAGTTAGCCTGGATGGAGCATTGGTAATCAAAGTTTGTGAAGCTTAGCTCGGTTTTGTCATTAATAAGAACACAATCGTTTGGCAAATTTGGATCCGGGATAAATTCCCAGGCCTCGATACCTTTTTCTTGGATGACGAGGTGTGCTGAAAGTGGTAAAGGTTCATTAAATGGTGGAAGCGTTTTGATGTATTCTTGGCCTGTCCTGTAGAGATGCTGTTCATTCGGTGATAGCTCTAGTAATCTCTCTTCTATTTCAAATTCATCATCAATAGAACCTGGAATTGTATTCTCTAGCTTGACGGCTCTACTTCTGTTGATTATCAGCTTCACTATGAGGACTATCATGACTATAAGCACAGTCAAAAGAACGGACCCTACTGATACTATGAGCAGCAGTATTGGGGGAAAGCCGTTGTTCGTGGAACTGTTTCCACTGTTGTATCTATGCTTTTTTAATGAGTTCAACTCCTTTTGGTGGGTTTCCCAGACAGGCAGTGCTGAAACGCCATATTGAAGAATGGAGAGCACGACTGCTATCGAGAGTGATCTGGGTGCCATCTCAAGCAACTTTTGACTGTATGTGTGTAAATATATGATTTAAATTGCTCTTATAGTTCGGATAAAATCTTCAAGATGGATAAAAAGGAGATAGTGTAAACAAATTAAACTGTGGAAGGAATTTGAAACGGCAAGTCTCTCACAGAAAAAGAAAATATGCGCAAGATTCGATGTGTTACTCTCTTCCTAAATGACCTCACAAGTAGCAGTAGAAACCTCTTTGAAAATCTCAGGTTTTCTGCGCTTCTCTCAAGTTTTGAGACGTTTCTAAATGTGCTCTTTTTGACCCATTTTTGTATGAGTTTACTGCGCATCTGAGATAGTCGCGAAAACTGGCTAATAGGAGAGATAAGCGAGCAGGTGGACAGATTTCAGTGGTGAGCGAGTGGGCAGTTTGATTATTCCCGGTACTCTTACTCAGTGAATTGGGAAGGAACAGAAGCTTACTGCTTACTATACACTCTCGTTTACTGACAACTCGCTGGGGCCCCGAATCATCTCCATCTCTCTCCATATTCTATCTATATTTCCGAGGGTGTTTCTCCGGAATTCTGGCTACACAATGTTAGCTTATTCGATCTTCTCACCGCTCCACAAAACAACACCAGGGAAAAGGCACAGAAGCTCACTGAAAACAGCTCTGAGAAAGTGCGTGGTCTGCTTTGGGAAGCATACGAGTCTAACTGGTTCCACTGCGCTGATAGATTCTGTTTTTCATCCCATTACTTTTGCATTCCATTCGAACTACATCGCCACTATCACCTCGGAACAACTAACTGCATTATAAATCAAGTTATTCATCATCACAATGCTCAACTTCAATGGCCAACTTAAGAAAAGGACTGTCAATTTGGGTGGTGGACTCAAGAAGAGTAGAAACACCCTGCTGCAGAATACCCAGAAAGAGAGACAGAAAAGAGAGAGTGAAAGAAAGATCGAGAATAGTGTCATCGTAATACAGAAAAGCATAAGACGATTTCTGATACTGTATCGCTCAAGACTGGCAGATAGTGCCACCTGGCCTCAATGTTGTTCCCCTGCTAGTGATATTAATGCCACTGTGTTCTCGTTCAACACGTTTTACTCGTTTACGTTCAAGGATAATACACACAGACTAGGTCAGATAAAGCAACTGAACTCATGGGTAACAGAAAACACTATATCCACCTTGAGAAATGTCAATATCCACGCCCTATACAGAACAGTGTTCCTCACTTTAAAACGCGTACAGATATCGAACACTACAGATCTTCAGGTATTGGACCAATTATTAGATCTACTCGAAGTTCTTCCTTTGTCCATAATACAGAATGATGAGTCGGTCTTACCAAGCTTGATACGACTTTTTGATGATGTTTATAAATCTAATAGCGATATCCTAGTGCAGAGGATACTCTTCAGTATCAACCTATTTGCTGTTACTTCCCCATCAAGCTATCTTTTGTTCCTATCCAGTTCATTCATCCCCTCGTTACCAAACTTCAGTCTCAACTTGAGTGTCCTATCACTAAACTCATCTCTAATCGACCTTGACACTGATCAAAAAATCAAGCTTCTCAATAATATCATTCTCAAATCTCATGACTTGAGCCGTGAGATTGTTATCTGCATCGCTGGTATTACCTCATCGATTGATGTTTCACTGACTACCAAAAATGAACAAAGCTCACTAGAAAATGATGACAGAAACTCAAACATTAAGTGGAAACTCATACCTCAAGACCAATTTGATGTTATCAAGACATTATATCATAGAGAATTTATAAGCTTTGCCACTAAAAATATCGAAGATCCACATGTATTATCACTATTATATGGTTCATTAATTGACTTGTTGCCATCAGTTAAATCGACATTCATTATTTACCTGATTCCAAATATGTTCACATCAAGTTTAGAGTCTGTTATGGGTTCCAGTGTCTTCAAAGCCTTCGTTGATATGCAAGAGGATTCGTTATTTTCAGCATCGAATTCCTTTTTAACAGAATATTTTGTGAACCATTCAAATTTCATCTTCTATGATCTTCAGATATTTCTCGAATTATTCAAATATAGACTTATCATTTCAAATGATTTCGAGCTATTCACTACTTACGGGTTCACTGTGGATAAATTCAAAACTATTTCAATCTTCCTAAAAAGATTCGTTTTCAACTTAATTTGGAACCATCAAAAGATTAAACCTCTTATTCCCTCAGTGAAATATAAAAAGTTCAAAGAGTTGGTTGCCAATGTCTTGACTCAAGTTTACTTAAAAGATTCTAGACAACACGTTCTGCCTAAAAATTTCTGGATAGTGAACATCAATAAAATCTCAAACATAATCGATATTATTGTTGATTATGAGAACAAAAAGGGCATTGAAGATGAAGATGAAGATGACTCTGATGACATATCAAACCCTCAACAGAACAAGTATATTTCTACTCTAAAAACAGAGTCTCAGGCCAAGATTCAGATTTACCTTCAGGCACCTTTTTTCATTCCTTTCGAAACAAGAGTTAAGGTTTTTCAGGCGCTGATTGAGGGAGATATGATAAAAACAATGTTACATGACGGACAATCTTTGTTTTCTTCCTTTTTGCAAACAAGACAAACAGCAGTTATTAGAAGAGAGCATTTACTTGAAGATTCCTACAATAGTTTCAATTCTTTAGGTTCCGGTTTCAAGAGTCCGTTGGGAATTGTTTTCGAAAATGAAAATGGCCGAGAGGCTGGAATAGATGGTGGTGGTTTGACAAAAGAACTACTTACAAGTCTTGTTAAAAAGGGATTTGATGGATTGTTCATTGAAAACTCTCATCATGAGCTATATCCGGATCCTCAAATAGGGTTATGTTATCAACATAGAGTGGATACTGAGAAACAGTTACAGTCTTTGGAATATACTAAATTCCTTGGGAGAGTCATTGGAAAATGTTTATATGAACGGACATTGGTTGACATTACTTTTGCTAGCTTCTTCTTAACGAAGTTCAACTCAGGCTATAGAAATTCATTTGATGATTTGAAGTCTTTAGATGCCGAGCTCTACTCAAACTTGGTTAAGCTCTTGAACTATTCTGATGAAGATTTAGAAGATCTTCATATTTCATTCACCGTTGATGAAAGAATCGGTAAAAAGAACATCACAGTGGATTTGATTCCTAATGGATCAAACACTTTTGTTAATGGCTCAAACAAATTAAAGTTCATACATGAACTCTCCAACTACAAGCTCAACAAAATGATCCATCTACAGTGCAATTTTTTCCTCAGTGGGCTATATGATATGATACCGAAAGATTGGTTGTCCATGTTTAATCCTTATGAGTTGCAAATGTTGATATCCGGTGAAGATGATGTTGATATTGAAGACCTGAAGAGAAACACAGTATATAATGGGTTTGATGAATCGAGCCAGACAATCAAAGATCTTTGGGATGTCGTTGAGAATATGTCTACCTCTGATAAATTTCAATTTGTTAAATTTGTCACTTCTGTTCCAAGAGCGCCCTTGTTAGGATTTAAGGCCTTGAAACCATTATTTGCAATTAATAATGCAAGTGATGTTGCCAAAGATAGATTACCTACTGCTTCAACATGTGTTAATTTGATGATCCTGCCCGATTACAAAGATAAAAAACTCTTGAAAGAGAAATTGTTATACGCTATAAATGCAGAAGCAGGATTCGAATTGGCATGATTTTCTTACAACTTAGAAGGACATATAATCGTAAATAATGCAATATGATTTGAATGTAATTAAATAAATATGAAACGTATGTACTTTTCTTATGGATACTATAATCCGCTCTCTTCACAAATTTCTTTTAGTAGTTGACTTTTTTGAACAACTTTGGAGTCCCTAAATGGTTTTACTAAAGATGTACCTAGGTTTGGGTTGTTGAGAGGCGGTGAAAACGAGTAAAAAGTCTCGGCCTTTGGTGGAAGATCGTAAAACCAACCTCTTGAAGCTAAAATCTTCATGAATGCATCAATTGTCTTCAAACTTTGAAGTGTCTTCTTTGAACCAACAATAATCAACTTTGACCTTGCTCTCGTAATGGCAACATTGACTCTTCTCCATTCTTTTAACAAACTACCAGCATCGTTTCGCTCATTTGATTTAACAAGTGAAATAATAACACAATCTTTATCACGACCTTGGAACTGATCAGCAGTTAGCATCTCAATTTTCTTTCGTTCTGTAAATAGTCTGTAGAAAGCTCTTAGTTGTGCACGGTAAAAAGACATAACACCAATACTCTCTTCTGAAACCCCACACAATAACATAGACTCAACAATTTGATACACCAAAAGCGCTTCTTTGGGATTCTCAATGTTTTCTTTTACACTATTTTCGTGGCAGCCACCAACTTCATCGTGATTTAAAAACAAAACTTTTCTGTTTGGATCAAGGACAGTCCTTATCCAGTCCTGCTCTGTGGATATTTCTTCCGTTGTAGCTTCTGAAAGTTTCTCAATATTAGGGATTTGTAATGATTGATTGGCAACAGCTTCAGATCCACATTTTAAACGACCTTCATAAATAATTGTATTAGAAAGCAACATAATATCACTGCACATTCTATACTGATGGGTCAAATCAACAACAGCTTCTGGGTACGATTCACTCAAAATTTTGAACAAACTTCTTGAGAGGCCAGCCTTTGCATCAGGATTCTGAACTAGTGGAGGTAATTGATAGTGATCACCCACCAAAACAAATTTGTCGCAGAATGCTAGAGGGCCAACACAAACGGGCATTGAAACTTGGGATGATTCGTCAACAATGCAGTAGTCGAACTTTCTTCTATTAAAAATCCAATCAGAAATACCTAGGCAAGTGGTTGCAACAACGGGTGGTTCCAAAAAGACCTCGTTTAGATCCCTATTTGTTTTGATTTCCTTTTTATATGGAGAGAACTTTTGAACTTCTGGGTGGATTCTTGATATGTGGCCAAGTCTAATCACGTCAATCTCATCATCTTTAATCTTCATCAAAATGTTATCAACAGCTGAATGAGTATATGAAGTTAAAAGTACGGTCTTTTTATTCCGAACTAAGAACCGAATCAACTGTGCAATAACAGTGGTCTTACCAGTACCTGGCATACCTAACAGCAACGCGTAATCTTTGGCAGATAATACTTTGTCAAAAGCTTTGATTTGATCATCATTGAATGAATGGTTAGGATTCAGGTCATATTTTAGAGGCTTTGGGTTGAAACTAGGGGGATTACCCATGACTATAAGCTCACGTCTTTTACTATCACCATCTTTTAGAAAAAGGTTCAAAATATTGAACCTCGCCAGCTTCATACCATGAAACATATCATCCTTATCAATTCTGTAGCTGACAGACTGATTCACATGCTGAGTTGGAGGAAGAGGTCTCAAAAATGTATGGTATGTTTGATTGTTATCAACATTGAACCCATCGATTTTCAGATTATGGTTCTTCAATCTTCTGTTGGTTGAGACAACGATTTCAGTTGGCCAAACATTCTTAATAAAGCCAGAGCATAATGCAAAGTGACCAGACTCGTCACTGATTAAGATCCTATCATGCTTGGCTAATTGAGACAGATTGAGGGGCAAGCTATTGTCATTTCTCCTGACAAAAGTATAAATGAAGCTTTCTGCCTCGTCCATATCATTATCAGTGGTCTCCTTGAGAACCAAATGACTCAAACACTTACCGCTTGTCTTCTCTCGTGTTTCACTATCAACGAGAAACAGATCTTTCTTCAATAAATTTATTGTAGCCTCTTCCTTAGTAATAAGATCATCCCAATAGTTGAAGAACTGAACAAACTCGGGCTCATTCAGATGACCAGTGATATTGTCATAGACGCCTTCAATCAATCCACTCTCTTCAGCTGATCCAGATTCAGTTAACTTATTATAAGTCATACAGGCTTCAATGGCAAAGCAGTTATCGCAGATGGATTCTTTTTTCAAAGGGGGTAGCTCTCTGGTGCCTTCCTTCAAATACTTTGAGAGAAGATTTCTTACCATAATCAAATCTTTCAACTCTCTTTTATCTATTTCATACTTTGTAGTCTCCTGCAATTTGGTGTAAACTAACATAAAAAATCCAACGTCCATGTCATACCTGTCTTTCATTAAAAGAGTGTATAACGAAGCTTGAGCCTTATGAGAGATTTGAGGTCTTGCTCCTGATTTCAACTCTAAAGGCGCAATGAACTTACCTTCCTTTTGTGAGTCTTGTAAATATGCTTCAATAGTAACGTCGATCAAACCTCTCAAGCCATAAATTGGAGACCAGATATTTTCTTCGATATCTAAAATGTTAGTGGTCGCAAATAGTGTATTTTCTTTCTTGCTTGATATTCTCACAGATGAAGAGTTTACTGGTTTTTCTTTAACATAAAGTTCATACCATGTCTTGATATAGGGTATATGTTTTCGTACTTCTTCTCTAATTGTTTCTATGCTTTCTTGAATAGACAAAATGGTTAAGTTCTGGCTATCAAGCTCCAACTCTAGTATCTGATTCATGAAATCTAATGAGCAGTTTCGATCCTTTAAGACAGCCTGGAATATTTCATGAACTATCTCTCCGACAATCAGTGGTACACTATAGTCGCCTCTAAAGTCTAGCCTTGTCTTCAAAACCGAACGTCGATCACAATTAACAGTATCACCAATCAAGGTGGCTGATAGAAGTAGATCAGGATTCCAAATTAGCAAATTATCACTATCCTTGTCGACAATCTTATTGTTTTCACCAATAATATGAACCACATCTCTCGGTTCAATATTTAGCTTACTCCATAAATCACGAATGAATAATTTCTGCTTTTGATTCTTAGAATCTATAACTGTAATGATCTTTTGATCCTTCCTCTTGTTGTTCTGCATATAGAAACTAGGTATAACTTCTAGGACCTGATATCTATGGACGCCTTCTCTTTCGACAGCACATTTTGCTAGATTTTCCTCAGATTGTCTGAAGCTTTTAGTATTCTTGGAGTCAGTACCTTCAATATCCTTCTTGAATATCAAATGCCCTTCTTTATCGACTTTCTGAATGTTTCTTTCCTGTGTTGTGAAGCTAGGTGGAACTTGGGTGATGAGAGACTGGGCAGTAGGCGCTTGTGTCATCTTCTTGTCTAATAATTCATCAAGTAAGTTGTCATCAAAATCATCATCGTCATCGAAACTATCCGTCGAAACTGAATGATTGTGTTTCTCCTCAATGATATCCTTTTGGCTTAATTTAGAGATCAGAACATTTAGCTCCTCATTGCTGGATTCCGTTTTGATCTGTAACGAAGAAGTTTGATTTTGCTGTGTCGGTTTTCTTTCTATTATGCGATCCAGATTATCCAGGAAGTCTTCACTGAAATCATCATCCAGAAAATCGCTCGACAGATCGAATTTCAAACTTCCAAGCGCATTTGTTTCAATATCAGGAGCTGCGATTGTCGGCAGCATTTCTTTATCTTTGATTCTGGAAGGGGTTTCATCCCATACAGCAGGTTCTAACTTTTTTAGGTTTGAAGCAGGGTGGGTGGTAGAATTTGTACTGAAAGCACTTTCAACAGTATTAATCAAATTCGTGATGCTATTCTTTGCACCTGTCAATGACTCTGGTGTACTTATGCTGCCAGTGGCGAAGGGACTCAAAAACTTCTTAACCTTAACGTTTGCGTTTCTCTTTGAGGAGTCATAATTTGGGAAGCTTTCACTTTTGGTAGGTAGAGATGTTCTTGAAGCTTCTGGTGATCTTTGAGAAAAATTATCAAAGTTTATAGATTTGAACTTCTGAGGAAGGTGCGAGATGGGCCTTATTGCTGATAATTCTTCTAATGGTGAAGACGGTAGCTGTCTTTTGGAATCTGATGATTTGGGAAGAAGCTGTACCTTAGACTTTAATTTTGGAGTAGATTCCCAAAACACATAATCTTCAGAGCTAGGGCCGTCGCACTGATAGTTCTCTAGTTTTGAGGGGGTAAGATCCTTCTGCTGGATGTTCTTGGGTACATTTGGATCAATCTGAAGTGTCTTCAATGGAGTATTCGTCACCAAACTGTTTGAAGGGGCAAACTTGTATTTTGGCTTCGATGGCTTAACATGCTTCAGTTGCTTAGGAGCTAATTGAGTCTCATTTTCCTTCTCGTTCTTCTGTCTCTTTTCTGTCAGCTGTTTGCGCGGTGAAACAGCCACCTTTGACGTTCTTTTCCTATCGCTCATGGCTCAAAGGGCTCTGTACGAGAGCTATATGGCTTCTGCACTCGCCTTTGTGTATTGCTCTGTTTACATACACGATAATTTTCTAGATATATTTCGCGTAAGTCATGTGACTTTCACGTGCTTGTGTTGTGGATAATTCCGATTATTATCAAAGACAAAGAAACCGCGAAAAACTGGATTCTTATCGCTTATTCAGTTCGTCCATTCTCTTTGGCTTTACCCAATTCGACACCAGAGAGAGCGTACAAGTAGCTCAAGATCCGTTTAGAAACATGCCAGAAAAAGTCACTTGGTCTCAAATTAACCGTAAAGGCAACGGCCTGCTATCCCCAGCCTACAAGTCTAACGGCTTGGTCTTTGCATCAGGTTCAGTAGGTGTTGACCCAAAAACTGGTATTCTTCCAGATGATGTTGAATCACAAACTGAAAATGCCATTTTGGGGCTAAAACATGTTCTAGAGCAGTCAGGATCTTCATTAGATAAAACTTTGAAAGTGTTATTGTTTATTAGAGATCCAAAAGATGCTCCAGCTGTGAACAAGATCTATGCCAAATACTTCACCACCCAACCTGCCAGAAGTGCCCTTATTGTTGGTTTCCCAAATCCAAAGCTAAAAGTTGAGCTTGAGGCTGTTGCTGAGTACAAATCCATCAAAAGTAAACTTTAGAGTGACAAGTTATAGCGTACTGTTAATTGATCATATGGGGCTCAAGCCCTGATACTAAAACTGTGGAAGAAGTTAGTTCTCTGTTCATTTTGTGTAGATTTTCTCATTTCTCTCTTTCCTTTATAAAGTCGGTATAGATACAAACCTAGTACAATCATTGGCCTCATTCGTTTCTTTAAACAGGCTTCTTCATTTGTGTTGTTTGGTGTTACCCATCACTTTATGTTCCCACTCAAGCATAAACTTTACATTGAGTACTAATCGAGTAGTGAAAACTGTTCATGTTCGCTGATGATTTATCAGTAGATACACCATATAGGTAGGTAGAGGTTTCCAATATATTAAATTGATATTCTAGTGTTTACTTCTGGAAGATTTGGTTTTAGTGGAGTTACTAACGTATTCTATAACGATGCAGCCTTGAAGAATAGATCCTTGAGAATTCTGTTTCTTTATTGAAAACGGAATCTCTCAATCTATGAGACCTCTAAAGGTTACTCCTTACACTAATCTAATAAAAGTGAAGTGATCAGTTCAGGCTCCCTCCAATTGAGGAAGAATCTGAGCAATAGGTGTCATTATAACAACGGGAATAGTTTTAGCAAGGAAAAAGCCGATGTCTTGAACAGTGACCTTATGAATGTCAAAGCCCATTCACATGCAAGTAAGATATTCTTCAGTTCAAAAGAGAGGAGAACACTCTGAAGTAATTGAAACGCCGTACAAAAAAAAAGTATAAATAATGATGTGTCGTATATCTTCCATTCCTTTTTCATTAGTCAGTGGGTATCCCCAGCTTCTCATCGAATTCAAGAGCCATCTTGTCATTTATGCGATCAAGTGAAGAGAAATGTACCAAAATACCATCAAGGAACTCACACAATTCTTGAAAGATAGCCCTTATGTCGTCTTCCAATGAATCCACATCTCTGAGGAGATCAAGAATCGATGGAATCATGGATTTGGATTGGAACATCATGAACAACAACTCTTTTTCATTGACTTCAATCTGGTCTTCTAATCTACTAGCAAACTTCTTTGAAATATCATCAAAGGCACTAATGCTCTTTAGGTACCCTTGATATCTAGAATGATACACGGATTCGATTCCCTTTATCAATCGGCAGGATCTGTCGTAAGAACGTCTCTTGCATAGATCCCCCTTCACCAGCTTCCATTTTTCTGTGAAGATCAGCTGGGATTCATCAAGAACCTGATATAGTTTTGGTGTTACCATGTGGAATAACTCCACCAATCTGTGGATATCTATCAGCTCATTCTCATCATCTAGAAGATCACCAAACTTTGGGGCAATCTTTAGGACCGCATGCGGATGCATTTCAAGTGTGATCAGGTGCACCGATTGTATTTACTGAGCCACCAAGCTGATTGCGATGCTAGTTTAGTTTAACGAGTGGAGGCAAGTAGTGAAGGTAATCAAGTATTGATAGGCACAAAAAGGAGGTCGGAAATCACTGTCATATAGTCGGAAATAATCTCGCCTAACCAGACAGATCTAGGAAAATCACACTGCTCCAAACACTTTAAGAACAAACAGGCAGAAAGAGCTACTTGGCACAGTAATCACCGAGTGCTGCAAGAGATGATACACTCTGTTCTTATATGTGCGTGCAACACTATCTGTTCCTACAGCTGGGCTGTCAATTTACTAACATAATGGACCACCAGTTAATAATGACTGCTTACCACGTTTGATGAAGTTCTACACACCAGTGGTATGTTTAGACTTTCGATTTGATCCATCACATTGCACAGCTTATTAACATTTTTAAGGATATCGAGACCCAGATAGAACTACTTCGTCAGGTATACCAACTAGTGAATCAAAGAACATCAACCCAATCATCATTTCTAACACCACCACCTCTACTTGAAGGAATCGAAGATATCAAAGTCATCTATAGACACTATGCTACATTGTATTTTGTATTCATAGTGGATGGACAGGAAAGTGAACTAGGTATATTAGACATGATTCAGGTTTTTGTTGAAAGCTTGGATAGATGTTTTGAGAACGTTTGTGAATTGGACCTGGTCTTTGGTTGGCAAGTGTTACAAACAGTCTTAGAGTATGTTTAATGATGAGAAATTTCATTTTTATGATATTGGCTGAAACTAACTGAATTAATTTAGAGAGATAATACAAGGTGGTATAGTGATAGATACTAGTATTGAAAACATTGTTGCGGTAAGTAGCATAGCGTGATGATTATGGTTAAACTACTAACAATTTCAAAAAGGCTGTGGATGAAGCTAATCAAGAAAAGAGCAATTATGCAAGTGCACTGGCAAATGCTACAAATGCATTTCAGGCATTCACCAAAGATTCAAGATTAGGCTGGCCAGGTCGTTGATGGACGGTAAAACGGAAATAAAAAGTATTATGAATTATATACACATACAATCTGTAGATTCCGCTTGTGACAAGGCCATCAATAAATATAACAAAATATGTATTCCACAAGTAACTATTTATATGTCCAGGATATCACACCCCAATTATCAGCTTTTCACACACACAACTTATTTCATTAATAACATGCACTAGAATCATTAAAATCATATGCTCACTTCTTTCTCAAAGAACACTGATTTATTCAACAGACCTTGGCTCATCTCCATGAAAACCAGGTTTTCTTCTTCAACTGTTCATCTGTTTGTAGTCTTGTTTTCGCTTGCGCCTCTTCCAGTTCTAGCCTGACTCTTTCCAGCTCGTCTAGTTGAGTTTGTTCTGCAATTTCTCTTTCATACTTCTCTTTTAGATTGATCTTTTCGTTTCCTCTCTCCCACGGGGACTTGATGCCACCAGTCATCCAGATCGGATCATTAGACGCTGCCGTCTGCTTCACGATCTTTATCAGTTCTTCCTGTTCTCTTCTTCTCAAACCTTTTTCTCTCTCATATTGCGCTCTTAATTCTGGCGATAGTCTTGCGACCAGTTCTTCTTCGGTTGGTGTGGTATATTTGTATAGCAGAACACCGGACATGGAAATGGCAAACCCTGTGGCGTAGACCCTGGCCCAACGGTACCACAGCTTTTGTTTGTATGACATTTTACTTCACCCTTTTTCTATAAATACGATCCTTCACTCTTTGCACTCGGTGAGTGAGTGTATTTATTCAGTCCGTTCGAAGAAGTCCCAGCAAGCCAATGGCATTCTTTTTTTTCCTGCTGATTAAAAAACAAAAAAGAAGAGGGTGTTCGGTATGGGCCGCAAGTACGAGATATAAACTACTACAAGCTCAATCAGTATGAAACCATCTCATTGGTAAAGTTCTATTAGTTCTAGGAGAAGTACTCTATGTACAGATATGGAGTGAACACATATGCAGCGGTGAAGAGGATGGTGAATATTTGGATGATGGACAGTGGGAGCTTGAGAAGACCATTGTCAATAAAATTAACATAAATAGAGTAAAAGGCAACTTTAAAAAAGACCCATGTTAGGAATAAAGGCTTTGGGATCAAGCCACTCAAAAAACCAACAGGGACCTTGATACAATCACCTCCACATTGGAAATACTTGAAACAGCCCCTTTGGAGAATTCTAAGATTGGAGTTGTTAGCAGCAAACAATGAGAACAAGGCAATGGATAAAATATTGATGACAGAGTCCAAATCCTTTCTTTCATAATGGAAATCTAACAAGTTTTCATTCACAGATTCACGGTCTGATAGACTTGGGATCTTCTGAAACAGTTTAACGATCAATGCAGCATCATTCAAACCAACAGTCATACCACCACCGGTTAATGGATGTCTCATGTTCAAAGCATCGCCTAAAACTAGTAAGCCAGGTAATTCGTTCTGTTTAGCAGGTAAATATGAGTTTGGCATTGATTTTACTGGTTCTTTTAGTGCCTCTTCAAAAGAAGGTTGTAATTCCTTTGGTAAATTTGGTAGAACAGCTGTTCTCAAGTAGTGTTTTGAATCTTTTGGTAGCTTGGAGTCATTATAAGCACATAACACTCTTGTATCAGTCGGTGTTATTTGATAAACAAGTATAGGGGAGAAATCTGTACTCAATATAACATGTCCAGTATATTTGACTGGTAATTTTGCATTCTTTAATTTCAAAGCAATGAAATGGGAATCAACTTTTGGAACATGGTTCTCCGATAAGATTTTTCTAAATTTTGAAAAAATACCATCACAGACAATAGTTAAATCTGCAGTGTATTTTCTTGTTTCCTTTTCGCCAATTCTAACAGTAACACCATGAATTCCTGTACCATCTTGATTTATCTCAGTAACTGTACCTTCTAAAGTGGTGATATTCTTTTCTGACTTTGCAATATTTCTCAAATTTGAGATGAATTTCCCATGTTCGAAAGAAACACCTCTCTCCAACGCATCATCTTCATAATCTTTTCTCGATAAAGTCGTATCATCTAAGATTTTATCATTACCATCAAAAACACAAGTATCAATAACTTTCAACGGAGCTACATCAGCTTTAGCAGGATATGGAACGGAGACTTTCTCTCCTTTATAAAAAACGGTATAGCCAGTACATGGAGTTGCATCGATGTTATTAATGGCTTGGACCATACCCAATGATCTTAATGCTCTAATACCGGCCGGTTGCATCAACTCACCGACGATTCTATCAGGTTCTCTCCAATCTCTTTCAATTAACAACACTTTACGGCCCTGTCTTGCTAGACCGGTTGCGATGGCTGGTCCAACAACACCAGCACCAACCACTATAGCCTCATAATCAACTGGATCAGTCATGTTTATAAGCTTGTGTTCTATTATTACTGTTTTGAGAAATGGATGTGATAGACGGACTATTAAATGAAGGAACTTCCAGCACACCGAAACTTTGATGATCTGTGGAATAAATTTGAATCAAAGAGGTGAATTAATGATTTGATGAGGGAAAAGTAAGTGATAATCAGTCTGCTTTATATCCTTCCTCGTTTAGTATTTGACGTTGGCTGTTGTTAAACCACTTTCACATGATTTTGATGGTTCGATTTCATTTGAAGTTTCTAGCTATATGATTATGTAAGCATGTATTCTAAACGAGCAGAAGAGCTTTTGGTGCTGTACGTGATGGATCGATTGAGACGCGTGGCTGATGCTGAATGCTTCGTTTGCTTAGCAGGGTTTGCTTTGGTGTTATGATGTTTGTTCGTTTAGCAGGCAAGCAGATTTGAATGCGACTCGTTGTGCTCTTGGAATACTTTGATTCGGTGAACCAATTAGTACTCTCGTTTAGGAAATACGATGGTTTGGTAATACATCTGAATCGATATGTGACATTTAGTCACACAAGCTCTGTCTAAGAATACGTGACACTGGATTCTTTAAACTCTCTGTTTATTCCTAATTCAATTCAATATTTGAATTTCGACAAGTAAATTTCTTCTATGACCTAAAGATTAGTTTTTAAATTGTAATTTCATATGAACTAAATGGGTAAAAATGTCGATTTCAACTACACCAAATCATCGGTCTATTAATGTATAGTCATTTTGTCTCTTTCTTTGTGCTTATATTATAGCCTTACCTTCTTTAATGAAAGGCAATCAAGAAGGAAGGAATTATGTTGATCTTGGTTTTAATTTGTGTCATTTAACCGAATAGGGAAATTACTACCTGGAATTTATTATGTCCTTCGCTAAAAACTGAAAGTCAAGAATTACGGTGACCAATATTTTGTGGAAAGTATAAACTAACTAATGCAATTTAAAGCTACAGTATTGTAAGTGCCTTTGAATGGAGCAAAAGACGGGATCTCAAACGCCTCAATTGCAATCCGGCTATGACCAATTGGAGATTTTAAATAAAGTACTTGCATGTTAGCACCCTTCTTTAATAGACAGAATGTTCTTGCTGAGGTGAGGGTGTGTTTATGATTGATTCGAGTGTGTAAAAGGAGACAATTGTTTCAAACCCTAGTGGGCAAGGATGCAAGCTGTAGACAGGGTGCGTATGTACTCACCTTTCACAATCATCTCTGACAGTGTCTCGCAGTAATGAGAGTATTCTGCAAGTTCAGTGGCAGCCTTAGCGGGCGCCGTGTTTCCCACTTTACGACGTGGACGAGAAGAGACGCACTCAATTTAATTGTCCTGTGTCATCTTGCAATTGGGTGAGCTGGCATTGGCAGACAAAACTGCCGATCAACGTTTTTCTCCTTTGGGTCCAGTTGACATTTTTCACATTCCACACAAAGAAAAAGTGAACACCACCAGAAGAACAGGGAACAGCCAAAAACACTCCAAAGCGCTCCCCTTTGAAGGCAGTCCAATTGTCTCCGGAAAGACTACAGCTCTTCTTATCCACCCTTTCCCCTTTCAATCTGCATAGTCCTTTCATTTTTTTGCTTTCCATTTATTCACCCTCTCTGATCTTTTAACCTCCTCAAGAGAAAGATACATACTCAACTGTCCATCATGAGTGATATTAGATCCAACGCTGCCTCGTCAGTCGCTGTTTCTAACGGATCAGTCGCTGGTACAACGATCCCAGGATCTCCAGCTCCTTCCTATCAGCCATCTGTGTCTACTCAACAAGATTTACAATGGTCGCCCTTACCAATGCTGGCTCATGGAAAAGTCATCAAATCATTCATGCCGATAGAACAGTTCCCAACACTGTCTCTTTCAGCTTTCTATCAAAATCTTTTCTACGGTGATGAAGTGTTTCTCTTTGAAACTAACAATACGAATTGGGCAAGGGGTTATCTAATAGTCCAGCCGTTGCCCTCTGACTTTATCGCTAGGTCCACCGATCTGGATAAACTACCTGGTATGAAGGTCAGTGTTGTTATTGTTCCTTTGTCACATATTCATATCATTGATAGGTTTCCAATGACCTCGACTTTTGCTGCTCCAAATCAAAATGATTTTGAGAATACAAATAGCTCCATTCCAAGTATCTATGAATTACAACTATCAAAATCGAAGGCTAGAAACGGTGATCTAATCGATGAATCGGCTAATGTGAGGTTGAAACCTCCTTTACCTTTAGTTAGACTAGACTCTGGTGATCTACTGGATGAGATGATCCCTTCCTTGGCTCAATTGGCCTCCCACATATATTCATTATACTCTGTTGCTGAATATGCCTTATTTGAAAAACTTCGTCTTCTTTTTGAGGAATTGAACGATATTAGAATCAAATTATCCCAGAATTTATTTACGAAACATGAAAAAAGGCAAGCAAAGAAGCAAATATCTTTGTTGTTCACCCAAACTGCAAAGTTATTATCTTCGAAAGGTATTGATAGATTCACCTCAACCAACTCTTCTGAATTAAAATCAGATCCATCTGGATTCGAAACCATCAGCGCTAGAGATATCCATTCTGGTGAATTGTATCACTATTACGATGATGATATTTCGAAGGAACCAATTCCTAAGCTCATTGCTGCGAATCAAATGACCGCTGCTTTAGCCCCAAATTTCCCTGTTACAAACACTTTAGAAGAACAATTACATCCAAAGAAAATCACAAAATTTGACAAAGTCACACCATCTCAAATATTGGTAGATTTCAAAGATGTTCAGGGAACAAGTAAATTAAACCCTCAAGGTTTCTTAGGATCCACTTGTTATTTATTCCTGAGAAGTGCTAAAAAAAGATTAACAGAAGCTTTCGCCATTCACATCAACGCTGCTGATTTTTCGTTGGATAAGATTTCCGCAGCACTATTTCGAAATATCCCAGGAACAGAGGTTGACAGTGGTAGAATTTACTTGGTTGCAATCATTACCGAGGAGATTCAAGTTTCAAATGGCAAAATTCCAAATTCCATAAGTAAAATTAGAAAAGGTCTAGCTGCAGGTGTAGCTGATATAACGAGGATTTTTTCAAGACATTCTGGACATCTAGAGTCTGGTCAATCACATCAGTTCACCATCAAATTGTTTGGTTCGTACGTGAATAAGACAGACAACACCATACTAGACCCTCAGAATATGAACTTTGGGTGGGGTGAGTTGGTTGATAGGATCATTGCAGGTTCTAGCAAAGGTGTTGCTGTAAACCCTAGAGCTGAAAAGTTGATTGTTTCAATCAAAGAGTTCAAAGACGATCTAGCCAATGTTGCGAACGAATTCGACGTTAATCTAAAGACACCAATCCATCAAATTAGAACGAATTTCTTCGACCCACTGGTCAAGGCTTATGACAGAATTTATCTAAGTTTGGGTAAAGTCAACTTAATCCATAACTCATCGCCTTTCCCGGGAGATTTGACTTCCATTCAAGTGATTAATGAAAACCCAAATTCAAAAGTCTCAATTTCCAAAGGTACGAATGAAGCTGTGGGTAGGTATTGGAATTTCACTTCCGTTCGTTCGAATGAGGTTATCGGTGAGATTATCAAAATTACCAACATTGAAGATATTGGAGAGAATGAAACACTTAAATTGAAATTTTACGTTAATTATCATTTGAAATATCAGGCAGATTTAATCATCAGTTCAAAAGGAAACATTTATGAATATGGTAAGAACCAACTGGTAAGTTTTACAAAAGATGGTCAAACTGAAGCTACTGTCGAAATTACAAGTACTTATATTGGTAAGAGTTTCAATATTGAAGCTGCTTTTCAACATATTTTGAACTGGAAGAGAATATATTCATTACCGGAACATGAGGATAGATTGATTGAAACTTTGAAGCATTTGAATCAAGTCACTTTGCAACAAGCTATCAAGTATTTCAAGGAACTATTAACTGAAGTGCTTAAGATTTTTGACACGTCAATCAAGTTGAATCTTCAAAAACTAAAAGCTGCTTCCTTCTATAGCTTTATACATCTGTTGGATATTGTTATTGCTAGACAGGAGCAATACACCTACTTGTTCCATGAATATGTTACTGATCATTGGGAACAACATGATCTAACCTCGACTGGTGCAGACTTGTTATTCATGACCGCTGGATATTTTGGTAGAGCTGAAACTGAATGGAAATTTGTCGGTAGAACATTATGTCGTGTCTTACCGCTATTGGTTAAAATATCGGTCCTGACCTTGAATATGTCGGATTTGAAAGAATTCAAAAGTTCTTGGAAGGCTCTAGCTCAAGTTTTGACCCATTTCCTGAAACTCAGGGTCGAATCAATAATACCTGATCAACTTCTCGTTCTGGAATATTCTGATATCACTTTAAAGTACTTGATAGGTATTTTCGCAAGTTCTGAAATCGTTGATTATGCAATCAGTCTAGTTGATGCTGTTGGTACTAGAGGTTTAGGTCCTGAAAATATTGAGAACCCACAGTTGAAATTGAAGGAAAACAAGATTTTTGTTACTAAACTGCTGTTGACTCGTCGTTTGTTAACCAGTTTCGTTGCACATAATCGTGATACTCCAGAAGGTGTTCAAAAATTCTTCTTCCATAGCATCAACTGGTCGATTCAAGCTTATGATGATCCTAGTACTGATCTAGACGTTTTAAGGTTGGCAAATTCCTGCTTGATATCATGCTGTAACTTGGCTTGGACCATGATTGTTGAAAAGAATGAGGCGTTCTATATTCTTCCAAGAAATATCTCAAGACTGTTATTGAGAATCTCACAAATCTTTGTTAAGACTCATCAATATACTAGAAACAATAACTTATTTGAATCTAAAAGAACTTACACTCAATTGTTTCCAAATTCATATCCATTCACTGAACTGATCACCGATTCCATTATCAATGACGTTGTTGTTGTCGAGATTCTAGTTGAACTGGGTGTTATTTTTGCATTCATTACAAAGATTTCAAAAAACATCGCCTCGTATTCCCAAGGTTTTATTTCTATCATTGAAGACTCTGTTGATGATGAGCTATTTAACACTTCTGATAATTATGTTAAGAAATTCAATAAGGATGATCTGCTATCAATCATTCAAACCAATAGATTAATCATACAAGGTAAATTTTTCCCATCAAACAAATGGATCTCATTATATTCTCTATTGATTGAAGCCACCACTACTGCTTCTGAACTGATCAAATTTACTCTAATCAAAGATCACATTCCTGCAGCTGCTGATTCTGAAAGGTTTGACAGATCTCTGTGGAGTAGGTATTTAAAATCTATTCTTGCAATTGGTGGTTCGATGCCAGCTTCCATATGTCATTTGTCTGAGATTCCAAGAAAAGCTGCATGGAATATCACCGGTGATGTCAGGGGTAGATGTGCCACTATAATCAGTCAATCCTGGGACTGCTTAGGTTGGGATTCGTTAAAGAGAGACTATGTTAGATTCCAAGTCAAGAGAAACTCGGGTTATCATGCTGAGTTTATCCAGGATGATTATGGTATTTTGGAGGAATTAGTTGTCTTTTGTTTGCAAAGAAATGCATTATGTCAAGTTGTTGGTGTTAAAGTCCTATGGTCCATTATGATTGCCGAACTCTTAGTTCAAGAAACAAGTGAGGAACCAATCCCAAATAAGTTACTTGAAGTTGAAAGAGGTTGTTTGTTAGGACTAGATAGATTTTTCAAGTCAAAAAGATATGTTCCCGGTTTGTACGAACAGAGAAACTTTATCAAAAGACTGAAAATGGTAGTCAGATTAGATCCGGAAGATGAATCATTTTCAGATGTTTACAACTTCGTGCAGAACTTGAGTGAATTTTTAGATGTCCAGAATGACTTGGCTTCTGTTCCAAATGGCGAAGAGTTTGATGATGAAAGAACCTTCCATCATCTCGATATTTTACGTCAACTAATGCGTGTTAATAATGCTAAGAAGTTTCATGCTTCATTGGATGACTTATATGAGAAAAACTTGGGCAAGAATAACTACGTTCAAGCAGCTCTATGTTTGGAATTGATGGCATCGACATATGAATGGAACGTTGATGAAGTTTTACCCATTTCCATTAAACCAAAATTTCCGTCTGAAACTGCATTCGAAAGAAAAGAAGCTTTGTACAAAAGACTTGCTGAGCAATTGATAAAAGGTAACAAATTAGAAAAAGCAGTTTTAGTATATAAAGAGCTAGCTGAAGCATATGATAAGATCAACTTCAATTTGAAAGGATTGAGCTTTGTTCATGAAAAACTATCAGAATTGTATTTGGCTCTAGAATCATTAGATCGGGAGACTCCAACTTATTACAAAGTTTTATTCATTGGTTTAGGTTTTCCAAAAACAGTTAGATCCAGAAGTTTCATTTATGAAGGATTGCCATTTGAGCATATCAACTCTATCCATAATAGATTATTAAGATCTCATGTTGGTGCGAAAATCATTGCAGATGATGACGAAGCTGGTGATGCTTTAAAAAAACCACCTGCAGGTAAATTCTTACATATCATAACTGTCAAGCCACAGACAGATTTTGCTAATTATCATGGAAACCTATCGAGCGCAGCTAGATTATATATGCAAAACAAAGATCTGAAATATTTCACAACATCAAGAAGATTGAAAAAATCCACATCGGTTCTTGAGTTATGGGTTGAAGAAACAACTTATGAGACTTATAATGTCTTTCCAACATTGATGAATAGAAGTGAAATCTTGCACACAACAACAGTCAAGCTCTCACCTATACAGAATGCATTAAGAACTATTAGTTCTAAAACACAAGATTTGGTTAATGCTGAGTCTGGTGCTCAAAAATCATTAAAAGCAGGTGATCTTGCTTCTTCAAGTTTTAATGCTCTTTCAAGAAACTTGTCCGGTACTGTTGATGCTCCAGTCAATGGTGGTATTGGTCAATATAGGGAATTCTTACTGACGAATCCAGATCCAAATGATGAGGAAGCCGTTAATGACATTGCATTGTTAAAGAGTGCATTTGACAGTTTGACCATTTGTATTTATCGTTGTCTGTTCGTTCATGGTGAGATGGTTCCATATTCATTAAGAGACAGTCATCTTGCTTTGGTTAAACTGTTCTCTAAGAATTTTGCCGCAGAAATCAAGAGAACAGGGCTGAACGTTCAAGATTTGGAGAACTCATTGCCAAGCCCAAGCCCAACACCATCGTTGTCAAAGGTTCCATCTATTGCTACTTTGAACACTGCTACAAGCATCTCAAACCATAGAATATCATCTCTGACTGCATCTACTGCTTCGCTGACCAAGGTTGATACCAGATCTTCGGAGAAGTCGATCTCCAGAGCTTCAACTGCAACACATGGGACCAACGGAAGCGGAAGTAAGAAGAGATTTTTACTAAACTGGAGACAATCAAGAGCTGAGAATTAGACGGAAGTTGTTATCTTAGAGGACAAGAAAAAAAGAAAGACATTTTGGACTATGAGAATTGTATGAGAGAGTGCCAAAGCGTGCTCTAAAGTTATTTATTTATTGTTTGTATGTGTTTATAAATACGTCTGTACTAGTTGTCAAATTTGAAGGGGTAGTTCCACCTATAATATTATTTTTTGGCTTATTAATGGATCATGTAATTGTGGATTTTTGTCCGATTCGGGGAATTTTTTCAATTTTCGTATTGGAAAAAATGGCTGTTTTTGTGGGATACGGTGGTGTTCGGGTGTTCTTACCTTTTTCTTTCGGAATTTTTGAATTAAAAACCCACCTCAAATAACTTGATCGTGCAAAGCGTTGATAAAGCCAGACAAAGACTCCTTAAACCATGTTCAGATTAGCAATCCGCCCAGCCGCTGCCCGTGCCTCACTATTCAGACCAGCTTTCGCCCTAAACACCTACCGTTTCTACGCCGCCAACGCTCTATCTACTGAGGAGATCACTCGTCGTATCGCTGAAGCCAATAGCCATTTAATCAAAGATGTCAAAACAGTCACCCCTGAAACTAGCTTATCCAAAGACCTAGGTCTAGACTCTTTGGACAGCACTGAATTCTTGGTCAATGTTGAAAACGAATTTGACTTTCAATTAACCGATGAAGACTCAGAAAAGGTTAAAACCATTGGTCAAATTGTTGAACTCGTCTCTAACAACCCACAAGCCAATTAAATTTAGAGAGAAGGTGGATGGTTTTTATATCTATGAGACAGGGTTATTTGTTGATTCATTCCTCCTTTTGGGTTCTTTGTTGTTGTTGCAGTGGCGTTAGAATCATTTTGTATATAAGATTGATAGTTTAATGAGAATACTCTAATATTACTAATACTCTACAAGATTCACATCCTATAGATCAACAAATTGAGTCAAGTTATTCATTTGGTTACGTGTTTCTCCAACAATTGGA
The DNA here is from genome assembly GCA_030556525.1 of Wickerhamomyces quercuum. Taxonomy (NCBI): domain Eukaryota; kingdom Fungi; phylum Ascomycota; class Saccharomycetes; order Phaffomycetales; family Wickerhamomycetaceae; genus Wickerhamomyces; species Wickerhamomyces quercuum. The sequence continues at coordinate 25,567 of JAKTUE010000036.1, forward strand.
CGTAAATTTCCATCTTGTCTCATAAACTCTCTCCGAAAATGGATGGTCTGGGTGGATTCCATGAATTCAGGAGCAATCCTTTGTGTACTTTCCAACAATAAGATAATGTTTTTTTTTTCCTAGAAAGGGCAAACATGGAAAACCCTCCAACAACAAAAAACATCAACTCTACAACCACACAGTTACCGATACAAATGCCTAGTAAAGACGAGACCCGTGACCCTGTGCTTAGCCAGAGCGAGCAGGAGGACACAGATGTTGAAACCGAAGAAACAGCCACTTCCAACCTCCCATTGGAGCACACTTTGAACGGTCAGATAATTCCCGATCCAACACCAGAGGTCATTGATGCTGATGCTGACTTAGCTGCCGAATTCCCTGATGATGCTGAGTCTATTGAATTGATTCACCTGAAAATCCGTTCGCTGGAAGACTTGAACTTGGGAAGATTCAAGCAATTGAAAAGCTTGGTTCTAAGACAAAACTTATTGGACTCTATTAATGAGCTTAAGAATGTGAGTGATGACATTGAAGAGCTTGATGTTTATGACAATAGAATTAAACATATATCTTCACATTTGAATGAAAAGACCAAGCTGAAAAGTCTTGACCTAAGTTTCAATAAGATTAGAAACATCAAGAATATCGAGAATTTAGTGAATTTAAAAGACCTTTATTTTGTTCAAAATAAGATCACAGAAATTGTGAACCTTGACAATTTTGTCAATTTGAGGAACTTGGAATTGGGTGGGAATAGAATCTCAGAAATAAAGAATTTGGATAACTTGAAGAATTTGACTCAGCTATGGCTAGGAAAGAACAAAATAAGAAAGCTCGAAAACTTATCAAGCTTAACAAATTTGAAAATATTGTCTATTCAGTCAAACAGAATAACTAAATTGGAAGGCCTTGATAAGTTAGTAAATTTAGAGGAGCTCTATATTAGTCATAACGGTATAACAAAGATTGAGGGTTTGGAAAATAACCTAAAGTTGAATACTATTGATATAACATCAAATCAAATCACTAAGTTGGAGAACTTGTCACATTTGAGAGAGCTGACCGATTTATGGGCTTCCTATAATAGATTTAATGACTTCGCAGATATCGAAAATGAATTAAAGGATTTAAAGGATCTTGATACAGTATATTTTGAAGGAAATCCATTACAATTGAACAATGCTACTAGTTACAGAAGAAAAATGATCATTCTACTACCACAATTAGCTAAACTTGATGCAACATATATTAAATGAATTTTACTTTTGAGGCAAGAATATAATTGTATAATTCTAGAATTGTTCTTCTTTGAACTCCACATGAGACATTGGCAAATAGTTTCTGGAATACAAGTAGTCTTGAGCGACGAGTACACTTCTTTGATGAATACTTCTAGTATCAACCAACTCTGGACCCAACTCTTCAATCCTGTTGACACCTAGTAATCTCATGTTCATTTCGATTTCATCCTTCAACAACTGGATGGCTTTACGAACACCATTCTCACCATATGCACTATTGGCATAGAGGAATGGGCGACCTAAGCCAACACCTTTAGCACCTAAACATAAAGCTTTCAAAACATCAGTACCTCTTCTGACACCACCATCGACGTATATCTCAATCTTATCGTCTAACTTTTTCTCTTTCAAAATCGGCATAACCTCTGCTAGAACTTCGATTGGTGCTCTGGCAAAATCTAATTGTCTACCACCATGGTTTGATAGGACAACACCTTGACAGCCATGTTCGATAGCTAGAAGAACATCTTCTTTTCTCTGGACACCTTTGATAACGATAGGCATCTTAGTCAAAGTTCTAATATGATCGATATCTTTCCAGTTCAAGGAAGGATCGATGAAAGAACTCAAGGCTCTTGATGCACCTTGACTTCTGTCTAGTTCACCATCATCACCCTGAATATCAGCCTCTGATTCAAATTTCATCTTCATATCCTTTTCACGACGACCTAAGGAAGGAGCATCGACAGTAATAAACAGACCCTTCATACCACGTTCTTCGGCGTGCTTGATACTTCTCTCAGTCAGTTTTCTGTCAGTGTTGACGTATAATTGATACCATTGCTGCTGACCTGGGATTCTAGCATCAGCGATCTCATCAAAGGAGCAGGAAGCTAAGGTTGAGATCATTTGAACACAGTCTTCCTTACCAGCACCTTTAGCAATAGAGACTTCACCTTCTGGGTGACCTAGTTTAGCTAAAGCAGTAGCACTAATATAAAATGGGACTGATGTCTTGTTACCAAAGAATTCAGTCGATGCATCCACCTCTTTGACATCAACAAGGATCTTTGGGTTGAAGAAGATTCTGTGATAAGCATTGTGGTTTTCTCTTAAGGATATTTCGTCATCGGCAGCAGAACAGTAGTATGCTAAAGCTGCTGGAGGTAGGATTTGTCTAGCGACTGCTTCAAAGTCATGAATGTTGATGATTTGGGATAATGGTGGTTTTCTTTCGATTAAATCCAATCTTTCTAGCTCCTCTTCAGTCAATGGTTCTTCAACGACTTCAAACTCACCAATCAATGGACCAAGATGGGACTCTTCTGGAAGAAACTTAGTTATGGCATCTGGGGGATGAATTGGAGTGAAAATCTTGGTAGCATCCTTCCCAGCATATTTTAGTAGGATCTTCTGACCACCAGGATGGTTTGGAAGGAAATGAGTTAAGTCATACACTTCTCCGTTTAAAACTACCCATAGATCATCTTTTGTGTTGTGTTGAGATACGATCTCTGGTGTTAAATCAGTTTGAGAATTAGCCGAAGTATCTGATTTGATCAAATGCGAGTTGTTTAAGGTATCGTAGTAAAGCAATGAGGCCAATGTCAGAGCAGATGTAGAATACAAAAGAGCTTTTGAATATTGAAATTGAGAACTATTTGCCGAGGTCAGCTTCTTGGTGAGAGTTGACTGAAGTCGTTTAGGATGTGTCAGGCGGTTTATTAGGCCTGGTATAAGCCTGCTTCTGGCGAACATCATCTTGATCACAAGCTAGAAATAGACGCAATACTTTTTTTAGCGGGATGATCGAAGTAGAAGATATTCGTGTTTATATATAAACCAGCGAAGCTACGTACATAATCCAGCACTGGTGGAGGAATTTATTCAGATTGCCCATCTTTATGACTGACTTGACAATGCAAGACCCAAAGCACTTACAAAAGAAAATAGCGCTGCTTATGTCATTGAAATCAGCACTTTTTTGTGGAGTAAAAGGAGCCCCCATGTAGTTGGCGGTGAGCAGTTTGCGTGGGGTTCCTTGTCTCTTTAGAATGTTTCGTGCCTGATTGGTTGCTTCGCTCAGCTTGGGGCTCTTCGGTGTGTGATTCTCCCGAGCAGGTATCTTCGGAAAGATGGAGAAGGGCTTTTATCGCGGAAACCGATAGCCGCCAGTGTCACATGTTATTCATGTGACTTGTCATGTGATATACACCTGGACATCTTGGATCAACCATTTTTTTTGATTTATCCTCTGCAACAAGGCAAGAAAGACAGGGCTTTTTAGTGAATTATGTTCGACCATCTTGGAAGACTCATTTGCTGTGAGTAATGAGTAACACTTGGATCAGGGGGTCACGATGTGGAACCGATAACTGTAGAACCCATTTTTACAAGATCGTTGACGGTCAGAGAGTGTGTCAATACGGTCATGTGTATGAAGGTCATATGGAATACAACGATGATGAGGATGATACATATGTTATTACTAGAAGACTGACTCTACCTTCAAGAACCAAACTTTCACAAATCACCCCGAGCAACAATAGAAAGGTCTCTGGGGAAGAGGTGCTATACGGTGATGCTGGTAAGGAACTCTTTTTCAAATGTTATCAGTACGTTTTGAGAGTACAAACTAATGAAATGATGAAGAACTATAATTTACCACCAGTATTCCAAACGATCGTTAAAAGGCTGTGGATCCAGTATCTCAGAACACAATCAAACAATTATAGCACAGTGGAAGGCACATATAGATTCAAGAAATTGCTTCCATTGGTGGACAGTTTAGCGATACTTTACTTAGCATCTCGTTATCTACAATTACCCATATACCTCAATGATTTCAATCTATGGACAACAACCAACCTGATCACATATATGAGAGCTAGTGCAGTGATTCCTATCAAACTGAGGAAAAGACTCCCGCGTAATTTCCTATCTAGTTTTGAGCCAAGGAGACCTCCGTTGAAAGGTGACCTATGCATTTCAGTATCCAGGCTTGCAACATCTCTGAATATGCGAGATGACCTAAAACTTAACTATGAGCCACTACTAATAAAACTAGTTAATGAACTGATCTTACCACCAAGGATATACAAAGCAGTGAAAACTTTGATTGAACTGAACAGTGAGAAATTAGACGATTTAAAGATTCCACCGTTTTTGGAGAATCAAAGCATTGAGACTAAATATGTCTATGAATTTCCAGAAATTAGACTGATTGCTATTGTTATCATAGTTACAAAGCTGTTTTTCTTGAACTATCATAATGCTTCAAACATTCCTAGCTACAAGGTTTGGCTACTGATCATAGAGAATTTGAACTTGGAGAAGAACAGTTCAAGGCATTTCAATAATCTCCTCACATCATTACTAACCTCTGAAGATTCTGAATTTGATGTATTAGAGTGGGATGATGAGAAAACCATCAAATATTTAGACTGGTATGAAAAGACATTTGTACAGAATCATGGTAAATATGAAAATAGAAAAGATAAAGAGGCTGTTGCTATGAAGAGATTGTACAATATATTTGAACTAAATAAGACAGATGAAAAATTGGACAAAGAAGAGCTGGAAGAATTGGAAGAACAGGCAGCTGCTATCGAGATTCATAGTATTGAAACTGGGTTCAATCAATTGTTGAAGAACTATGGTTCAGCTCTATTAAACGAAACACAGACTCCGAAAATTACGGAAAAAGGACTGGAAAAGGTGGAGAAAGCATTTGTGAACAATCTCATTTTGAACTTTGGGGTTACTTCATATCAGCTGACTAGAACACTGAGATTAACGGAGCTTAATTTATTGGAATTGGAAAACATCAAAGAGATGACACAAAAATAAAATTAAAAAAAATAGAATCACAAAACAACTGAAATAGTATCTCACACCAGAAAAAGACCGAAACAAACCGAGCCAAAAGGAGTTGCTGGTCATGACTTTCAGATCGAGCCCAAGCTCAAAATTTGAAGAAAAGCCCTTGCAATTGGTACAAAAAGCGATAAACTCGAATAAATATGATCAATGTACCCAATCATTCAATCCAATGTTAAAGATTTGCATCAAAGTTCCATTATTTCCCTTTTTTCTACTGGTTTGCTTGGTCAGGTTGATAATGGTGGAGTTGCCAATGTTTTATTTCATTGACGTTGAGTTTTTCGATTACAATTACCGGTCTATAAAGAGAAGTTATAGATTTATCAAGAATGTGTTCTATGTCACTGATGATGGTGATGGCGGTGTTAAACGAAAGAAAAAATCATTTAATCGGATCATCCAGGACTTGGGTAACTATTTCGAAGACCGAATCACAGCGGCCACAAGAAGTTGCTGGCTTTGTGTGACAAACAAGTTTTACATTAAAGAATTTCTTTCGGTAAAGGTGAAATTCCTGCTCAGATTCTTTTACGAGAGTTGGCATGAGCTTGATACTGTCTTGCACGAGGCCTCTGATCTCCCCACCAGAGTAAGGGAATTTGTTTATGAGGCATTTCACGAGGATAGACGAGCTGAATACTTTCACCACGAAGAGGTTGATGCTATTGACTATTGCAGCTTGAGGCCAATAATCAGTCGTCCGAATGATGAGTACGACGATGTTCCACAGTTCTCATTCTCTTTGACAAGGGCAGAAAGACCAGTACAGTCACGAGAGGAATTGATCGATAGCTACTTCAGCACGTTTGATGCTGTGATGAGTGAATGATGACAGACAGAGATTACAGTCAAATATTTGCTTTGCCACCGCTCAATCACAAAACTCAGATGTAATAAATGAATTTAAGACTATTTATGAACCTTCAAATGGTGATACCTTTCGCGTAGTTACAGAATTAACAGTAAAAACAAATAAACAAAACACAAACAGTAAACAAACAACAAACAGACCTTCGAATTATTGTACCACCAAACCGGGCGACTAGCCATGATGGAGCTTCCCAGTGACATCAAACATTTGTACATAACGTGGCTAGAACGCTCTGTCGAGAGGTTCAGCTTAAGGCAGCACAAGTCCGGAATGTTGTACTCAAGGGCAATAGACTCGCTCCAAGAACACAAGGGGCCAGTGCTGAAACCATCAGACTTGAAATCAATCAAATATTTTGGTCCAAAGATTATTGGACATATGACACAATTATTGACCGATTACTGCAAAGAAAATGGCTATAACCCACCATTTGTTGAGGAGCAGTCTGTTAAAACGAAAAGACCGACTAATCAGACAAATACGGAAGAGGGCAACGAACCCAAGAGAAAGAAATCAAATAGAGCCTACGTACCCAAGAAAGGATCTGGAGCTTATGCCATCATGTTAGTACTTTTAGAGAGCGACCGTCATATACAAGGGATGACCAAAGATTCGATATCTAATAATGCATCAAAGTATTGTACTTCAAGTTTCACGAAGAATCCAAGTGCAATGCAAATGTATTCTGCGTGGGACTCAGTCAAAGTTTTGCTGAAACATGAGCTGGTGAAGAAGCAAGGAAGTCCTCCAAAGTATTTCCTAACAGAAGAAGGGATCAAGCTATCGGAGTTTCTAAAGAAAGAGGGAGGTATCATGTTTGACAACGATCAGAGAGAGAGGCCCGTAAGACAGCAGTTGTCAAATGGTCGAATGACTAATGTTCGAATGACTAATAGAACCATGTATCAGTTCAACGCTGTTAACTATCATTTCTGGGAACCTGATGTTTTTGAGATTGTGTTCATTGTTGATAATAGAGAGATTAGAGCTAAAGATCAGCGTGACTATTTTTTGGTAAAACTACAGCAATATGGTATTAAAGTTGAGTCAAGGGTACTGGCAGTTGGTGATGGCTTGTGGATAGCTAAGAACAAAGAAACAAATGAAGAAGTCGTCCTTGATTATATCATTGAAAGAAAAAGATTGGATGATCTATCTGCAAGTATTATTGATGGAAGATATAACGAACAAAAGATTAGATTGAAGAGAACGGGCATAAATAATGTGTTTTATCTCATTGAAGAAGTATTCGCCTCTGATCTCCAATCTATGGCAGATGCTATGCAAACATCAATGTCAATGGCTATAACAAACAGTAACTTCCACTTGAAAAGAACAAAAGATGCGGATGATACGATACAGTTTATACTCAGGCTAACAAAAGAGTTGATAACACACTATTCCAAAAAGAAACTATTGGTCATGGATCCAACGAATTTGGAGTTTCAGCAGGATTACAAAAAATGTTTAGATACCTTTGCTTCAAAATTTGATAACGAAGTGATTCAGTCAGTTCACAAATATCATACCTTTGATACCATGCTTTCGAAGACAAATCTAATGACTACAAGAGAGATGTTTATCAGAATGCTAATGACTATAAGAGGTATATCAATGGAAAAAGCAAGTGCTATACAGAAAGAGTATAGAACACCAAGGCATCTAATTGAGAATTTTGATCCAGAAGATCAAGAATTTGCATCAAAATACGGTAAGAAAGTTCAGCAATCAATCTATGAGATATTTCGAAAACAAAATTATGACACATAGCTCAACTAGAATGCTTATAATGAATGATGATACCATTTGCAAAGACATTTCTGATCTCTTCTAACGTCAATCCATTGACCTCTGGATAGTATCCATATATTCCAAGCCAACCAAGAAAGCAAATAGCACTAAAAATCATGGATGTACCACTGATCCCTAGAGCACTACCTGCTAAAGATAGATAAGTGGCACTAACAACAAAATTACTGGACCAACCAATAGAACTAATAATAGAAGAACCGGCAGCTCTAGCTTCTAACGATAAGAATTCAACAGATGACCAAGGTATAGTACCCATACCGGATGCGTAACTTGCAACAAATGTCAAAATCGATATTATCAAAATAACGGATGAACTTGTTCCGGAAGTCCTCGAGAAGAAAATACTGGCTATGAATAAACTTAATGACATTATCCAAACTGTACTTAGCAACATTTTTCTTCTTCCAATCTTATCAATGTATATCAAGGCGACGAATGTGAAGAGGAAGTTTGTTCCTGAAATCAAGATCGAAACAATCAACGGATTGCCGACACCTATATCATTGAAAATAATAGAACCATAGTACATCAAAGAGTTAAACCCTGTAGCTTGTTGGAAAAACATTAGAAGACACCCTACACTTAGTGCCCTAATAGTTGGTGGTGAATTAATAATACTACCAAAGACCGAAGAAGTCTCTCTAAATTGTTCCTTGTTCAAATTGATATCATTTAAAATGGAATCCAATTTTAGCTGAATCTGCTGCACATTTGAGTTCGGGTATATCTTTGAAATGACTTCTGTTGCTTTATCAAAATTGGATTTCAGAATCAAAAACCTTGGTGATTCTGGAATGAATCTGACTAGAACTAGGAATAAAGCAGGAGGTAACCCACTGATCAAAAACATCAATCTCCAATTTATGATCGATCTTTGTATCAAGAAAGCCAACACGTTGGCAAAGAACTGACCTCCTGTTGTCGATATTGAGTTCAAAGCTAGCAATTTGCCCCTTACCTTCGATGGTGCTAACTCACTGATGTAAACAGGAACAACCATTGAGGCAGACCCTACTCCGAGACCCACTATGAACCTTCCAATAAACAGGTGCCATACCCTATAACTTAGCGATAACTGGATTGAAGATGTACTAAATACCAAGCAAGCAGCAATCAAAATATACTTTCTTCCAAACTTATCTGCTATCCTTGATGAACATAGAGATCCAATCAATGACCCGATCGAAGTTATACTTGTTATCAGTTCCTTCTGGCTTGACGAAAGATCAAAGTAGTCGTTTCGATCAAGGAAATACAAAATACTAGAGATACAAGCAGTATCGTATCCGAACATTAGTCCACCAATGCATGAGCACGACACAATCAGCCAGATATACCAGCCTGTTTCGGTATCTTCAATGTCGAGCTCTGTTACTTCATTGAATGTGGTATCAAAGGATGTATCGTCATAAGGGGTGTTGGAGCTGGCCAGCGAGTCACTCACCGAGACGGCCTGCTTTAAAAGAGGGTCTCTTGCTGAATAAGGCATGTTGTTACGATCGTTCTCTGTCAAAAAGCATTAAGAGAAAGAGCACGAAATGAAGAGACAAAGATTCACGCTATCCCATTCTGCCTCGCTTTCTCTCTCCAGGTTATTGCAGATCTCTGTTTTTCCGCGAACTTGTTTGATTAGCGCTAAAAAATAAAAAATAAACAGAAAAATAAAATAAATTTTCGCGAATATTATGTAATCGATCACACATTGAGGAAATTGCGGCGAGGCGCTCAGAGAACAACAAAAAGGGAAAATTCAAAGGGATTCTCACACTCAGAAACACAACGAACACAGGGGCAACCTCTCTCCAAGGACACCATGAGTTTCAAAGGGTTCACAAAGGCGATCACAAGGGTAAGTGTAATACGGATTTAGAGCCATTGCTTCAGGAATTCAAGCGGTAAAATCGTGCTCTAAATGCACTTTCCTCCAAATTCATAACTTAGACACATAGAAACTAACAATTTACAACAAAGGCTCCCCAAAACTTCAGACAGAAGTTCAACATGGGGGAAACTACCCATGATCCGGTGTACGATGACGCTGAGAGAAGATTCAAGGAAATTGAAAACGAAACAAAGAAATTGAGTGAAGAATCCAAAAAATACTTCACTGCTGTTAATGGTATGCTGAACCATCAAATTGGGTTCTCAAAGGCAATTGAAGAGATCTTCAAGCCAATTTCTGGTAAATTAAGTGACCCGAATTCAACGGTTCCAGAAGATAACCCAGAAGGTATTGAAGCCGCTGTGCAATACAGAGAAGTTGTTGCTGATTTGCAATCTACCTTGAAGCCGGATTTAGAATTGATTGAAACAAAAATTGTTCAGCCTGCTCAAGAATTACTGAAAGTGATTCAAAGCATTAGAAAAATGGCAACTAAGAGGGCACATAAACAACTGGATCTTGATAGACATAAGAATAATTATAACTCATACGCAAATAAGAAGGAAAAGACTCCAAAAGTTGAAGAAAAAATGTATAAGGCTGAAGCTGATGTTCAAATAGCTCAAGAAGAATATGATTATTACAACGAGATGTTGAAGAATGAACTTCCTTTGCTATTCCAATTGGAAGCTCAATTTGTTCAACCTCTATTTGTTTCATTTTACTACATGCAATTGAACATTTTTTACACTCTATACAACAAATTCGAAGATATGAAGATTCCATACTTTGATTTGACCTCTGATATTGAAGAAGCGTTCAATGCTAAAAGGGGTGATATTCAAGAAAGATGTGATGCCATTGGTATTACACACTTTAAAGTTGGCCATGCTAGAGCTAGATTGGAGCTAACTAAGCGTCGTTATGGTAAAGAAGGTGAAGTTTCGTCTCCTACATCACCACATGTTGGAGCTGTAGGTGGTTTGCCAAACTATACTCCCCCAGCTACTGGCCAATATGGTGGTCAGCCAGGTTATCCAAATGAAAAAGCGTCTTATCAACCAGGTTATGGTTATCCAAATGAGAAAGCCTCTTATCAGCCAGGCGCTCCACCAGCTGCAGGTTATGGTCAACAACCTGCGTATGGCCAGGAAGCTGCCTACGGTCAACAACCTGCATATGGTCAGCCAGGATATGGTCAGCAGCCTGTCACGCCCCAATCTGCTACACCAACTTACTCAGCTATACCGACCCCTGGTGCTGCTGCATCTCCATCTCCAGCACCAGCTGGTGTTCAAACGTGTACAGCTTTATACGATTATGCTGCTCAGGCTCAAGGTGATCTATCGTTCAGTGCCGGACAAGTGATTGAAATTGTTGAGAAAACTACAGATGTCAATGGATGGTGGACCGGTAGAATCAACGGTGTCCAAGGTGTTTTCCCAGGTAATTATGTTCAACTGAACTGAACTGAACTGAACCGAACTGAACTGAAAGACTGCTGTTATTTCACTCTTGATTTTTTTTTCTTTGCCTATAGCAGCAGTACCTATGTGATGGTGTTTCATATAGCATAATGTTTTTCTTTATGTATAATGTATCATGATGCTTGAATTTAAATTGAACTAGAGAACTATTATAGTAGTTGAGCGTGACTCCATGGATGATGTAATCATTTCCAGGGAGAGGGAACTAGGCATTATTGATCCCACGAAAGCTTAAAACTGAAGACATTAGTACTGAGTTGAGTGACTAATTTCTACTCCACTGCGTCCCATTACAGCGTACAATGAATGAAATGAGCTCTGTGTGAGTGCTGTGCGGTGTCTATTTTTAGGCTGCACAGGTCTAGACACCAGGGCATCGTGAACCTTTGCAGTAATATTCGCGGGCTCTCAGTGTTCTCTGGTGAAAATGGAATTTTGTTTTAGCGTTGGGGCTGGTCCTCTTGACACTGCGAAAGCACTCAATCAGCACACTTTGGGGTCGAAACTTGGCTCACTCCTCAACTCTATTCCACACAGTGTCTTTCTCGGACAGGAAGCCACTCAGAAACCCGTTTTTATTACGCACAAATCCTCGCCAGTTCAGGCAATCTTCTGCTGGTTTTTTTACGTGTGTCGTTGGATCGCCATAGAAACAAACTAACAAAACAAACAGAGCGAGTAAACCAAAGAGAGAACGAGCACAGCATCAAACAGCAAGAACCAAATAGAACCACTGGCTGTATCTTTCTACTGATCCACTGACACTGATAATCACTCTCACATTGTCACAGGTCTCTGAGTTGATCGCCACTGCCGATTTTTTTTTTTTCGTCTCTCGCTCTATTTACGCGTCCCTCAAGAGTTAATTTCACATTTTGAGAAGCACTGACAAACTCACAACTCGGTTTTGGTATATGTTAAGTTGAGCAAATCTTCCTGTCTTTTCAATCCTCTTTGTTCGAACGATACAATATCACACATACAATGTCTGAGGCGTCGTCTCCCACAAAAGGAATCTCCAATTGGTGGAAACAGCTAAAGAAGAACTCAAACTCAAATGACAGTGTTGATTCTACCGGCCTGCATCATCTCAAAATAAGCGATGTCTTATCATCAAGCTCACGCAATGCATCAAACTCAAGTCTCACCAGGCCTTCGCTCAACCTAAAATCAAGATCTTTCAACTCAGTCAGGAGAACAGCCGATGAGAATCAAGACCTCATCAGGCAACAGCGTGATGAGTTCATTGCCTCACAAAAAAACTTGGGGTTTGGAACTAATGAGATATTCGGAGTAACTTTGGTCGAAGCCATCAAGATTGCAGAATCTTCCATTTCCGTCCCAAGTGATGATCCTTCAGAATTAATCAGTTATGGTAAAATACCGCTTTTGATCGGTAAATGCGGTTCATTCTTGAAAGACAAAGGATTGGAAGTTGAAGGGATATTTAGAATTGCAGGTGCCTCAAGAAGAGTGAAAGAGTTGCAATACATATTCAGCACTCCTCCTGATTACGGAAGAAAGCTAAATTGGGAAGGATATACTGTCCATGATGCTGCTTCTCTATTTAGAAGATTTTTAAACAATCTACCAGAGCCATTAGTTCCTCTGGATCTTTACGAACAGTTTAGAGAACCCGTTAAATCAAGGCCGAGAATTTTGAACCATATCAAAGCTAGAAATGACACAGTTGACAAAAGAATACGGCAAATTCAAGAAAAGAAGCAGAGAGAAGCTCGTGGTGAGCTGGTTCCTGGAGATCATGGTGATTTAGAAGAAGGTCATGTGGGTAACGAAAGAAGTGAACAGCAAAAGTTGAAAGACGCAAAAAGAATTAGAAAAATAAGTAGAGATATTCGTCATGCTTTGAAAGAGTACAAAAATTTGATTGATAAACTACCTGAAGCTCAAAGACATCTCTTATTTTATTTGCTCGATATGTTATCCATGTTTTCTAAATCCTCAAAAGAAAATTTGATGCCATCTAGAAATTTAGCTGCAATTTTCCAACCTTCCATTTTATCCCATCCATCCCATGATTTAACCCCGGAAGAATACGCACTATCACAAATAGTAGTTGAAGTTCTAATTGAACACTTGGATAAATTACTCCCTGACCTTGGAGCTAAGCTGGAGAAAAGAGCTCAAGCCCAATCAGGTGCTACTGGTATCGAGTCATCTAATGGAAATGTCTCCTTATCCAAATCAGGCAGCATCAAGAATTCAAGTGTTAATCTATTAGCAGTAAGAAATAGTTCAAAGGGTTCAAGACCTCATAGTAGGTCTTTATCTTCTACTAACGGAGTTCCCGAAGATATTACAAAACCTGCTTTTTCTGAAAACACCAAGCATAACTCTGAAGAAGAATACGAAGATACAAGTGATGAAGAGAATTATCATGATCCAGTAACCACCGAAGCTCCTAATACAAAAACAGATCCAATTCCAATCCCGAGAATAATAACATTTCCTCAACCTCCTCAGTTAACAGTTGACTCAAACTCCTTAACCCAATCACCATCAACAGCTCCTAGAGGAATAGCAGAATCAGAAGAATCACCAACAACGACAGTAACCAGAAAGAGAGTTGGGTCCGATCACAACAGAGCAAGACCATTATCAATGTTTCCAGGTGCAATTTCTCACCATTTACATGTGTCAGCGAGTCATAACACTGCATCTGATGAAGAAAGAACATCTAGATGGCTTTCAAAATCTCCACCAAGTGGTGATGATGCCAGTGGTAAGAAAGGCTCATGGTTACGCAGATTAAGGAGCAGTTCAAGAAGTAGAGAAGAAGAATGATCCTCTTTGCTCATCATTGATATTATGTGTTGTTATGCCATGCTTTTTAATTGTGCTATTATGTTTCGATATTGTTTGATTTCTTTCGTTTTAATCATGGACCATTTAGTTTTTTATATTATTTTCTTTTGCAATTCTAATTCAATTCTGAGTTATTACAACTACTTATTGATATCACCATCGTTCTACATCGAAATTCAGATATTTGAAATAAATCACTTTTTTAATTTATATTAATCATCTTCAACCTTTTGTTTCTTAGGTTCAGGTCCAGTAGTAGGGGTGTCGCCTGCTTTCCTCTTTTCAGGGAAAGCTTCAATAATCATTAAGTCGTCATCATCCAAATCTTGAATCAATTCAACTTCATCGTCATCAATACTATCCTCATCTGATTGTTCAACGACTTCTTCTGGCTTATTGGGTATTTCCAAATCAGGCAAGTTTATTTCACCAATTGTATTCAACTCAACATAAAATTCGACATTTTTCTTGACATCTGTTTCATCACTAATACCTAAATGAACACCATATTCAACACCCAAATCAGCCAGTTTTGTGTCTTTATTATCGTCGAAATCAAGATCATATAACAATCGACTCCCGATACTGATAGATAGATCTTCGTCATATTCGTATTTAGTGATCAATGCTTCTATTAGTTCGTTGACAGTCTTATTATTATCTAAATTAACAACACCTCGAATCACAGAACAGGCACCACATTTTGGGTTTGGTGGAACTAAGAACGATGGTGTAACATACTTATCCAATAGAGAAGTGATGAAGACTGTAGATGATTGGTCAATTGCTTCTTTCTGTGTCAATCCGAACTGCTTCAAGGACAATAAGGCAGAAAATCCAGCAATAATAGCGTTAGTAGTGGCAATGGCTGGGATGATGTTTCCTGCAATTGATTTGATGTCAAATTTCGATTGCAATGGGATATCGAAGATGAAAGATCTTATATTGGCAGATGCAACAACAAAGTTCAACGTATCCTCATCATCTTTATCAAATTCAATCTCTTTTTCGGTTTTTATCCTCTTTTGTAAAGCTTCGATTGAGTTTATCAAGACTTTTAAGTTCTGTTCAATAGACCATAGCTTTTGGCCTGTGCCTAAATCATCTTGTGAAATTGTTTCTATCTCATCTCTATATTTTTCGAAATTTAAAGGAGTTGGCTCTTTTCTTGTCTTCCAGAGATCGGTGATGCTTAGCAATTTTTTGATATCATTGATGAAAACCTTCTTGATGACCTTTTCAGCAAAATCATCGTCATTTATGGCTTTCTTCAACTCAATCAACTCGTTACTTTCAGCAACAAGATTCTTTATTTCCTCCTCATTCTCAGTTCCCAGGGCCTCTTTGTCTTTACCTTCTGGTTGAACTTCCGCTTCCTCATCTTCCCCAAAGATCTGATTAAATAAGAAACTTTTTGCCCAGTGTATACAATGCACAGGCTGTGACGGTGTTGATCTAATGGTGCACACAGGGAATGTTTTCGGAGTTTCACGAGGTAAACAATCATAGCACTCGGTTTTGTTTGGGAAAGTTGGCCCACAATTACCGTTGACACCAGTTGTACCACTTTCCATGACGGTTTTGTTAAGAAACAACCCTATCTTATTTATGTAGGCTCTTGCTGGAATGTTATCAAGCGCACTGAAGAAAATGTCAAACTGCTTGAACCATGATAATGGAAATTGTTCGGTGTCAAAGATACTAGCTTGATATGGTATCAGTTTAGTGTTGAAGAAATTGAAAGACTCCACTGCATTCACCGCTGTCGTTGATTTTGCCTTTTTGATATCCTTCTGACGGAAAAGGAACTGACGGTTCAAGTTACTGAGATCAATAGTATCTAAATCAACAACATGAATTTCGCCATACCCCAATAGCAAAAGATCCTTTAAAAGTTCACACCCAATACCTCCAGCTCCGACTAATAGAACTTTGGACTGTTTGTAAAGATCTGGAGTTAGTTTTTATTCCTTCAATTGAGAAAAATTCACCTGTTCTACTTACCTTATGGATAGAGTGGAACTTATCCTCGCCTAGAACGGCCTTAAGCCCGTCTTCTCTACTCATCTTTGCGCTTCGAAGCTCTCTCGTCTTCTGGTTCCAGCCAGCCAGCGAACCTTACGCGAGTTTAGTTTTTTGTGAGACGGGTTTTGGTTCATTGAGAATCTGGCAAATATTTCTTATGTAATTATTTCACGTGATATATCACATGTCCTAGTTCGGGTAACGCTTCTTACGATCAGCACCCGGACACCAGCAAATCCGAAGTTGGCCCAAGTTCTATCGGTTCCGATTATGGCTGTTTTTGAGAAAAACATCATCGATTTTTTGGAATCATCAATTTTTCGTAGGAGCTAATAAAAGTGTCAACCTGGAACCTGTTTAGAGAAAATTTAACCGACTCAGCCAATTCCTCAACCAGTCTCCTCTTCACTCACACATAGGCCAATAGTAACAAAAATGCTTTCCTCAAGATTGTTCAGACCTTCCACCACCTCTGCTTTCATCAGATCATCCAGATTCTACTCTGAAAGAGTCGCCAAATTCAATGGTATTAAAAATGCCAATGGTAACTATACTGTTTCCTTCATCGAGGGTGACGGTATTGGTATCGAAATTTCCCAAGCTGTGAAGGAAATCTACGCTGCTGCCAAAGTTCCAATCGAATGGGAGTTCTGTGATGTCACACCTATCCTAGTCAATGGCCAAACCACCATCCCTCAAGCTGCCGTCGACTCCATCAACAAGAATTTGGTCGCTTTGAAAGGTCCGTTAGCTACACCAGTTGGTAAAGGTCACAAATCTCTAAACTTGACCTTGAGAAAAACCTTCAGCTTATTTGCCAACGTCAGACCTGCTAAATCCATCTCAGGGTACCCAACTCCATACGAAAACGTTGATACCGTCTTGATCAGAGAAAACACTGAAGGTGAATATTCTGGTATTGAACACACTGTCGTTCCAGGTGTTGTTCAATCTATTAAATTGATCACCAGAGAAGCTTCTGAAAGAGTCATCAAGTATGCTTTCGAATACGCTAGATCAATCAACAAAAAGAAAGTTTTAGTTGTTCATAAAGCCACCATCATGAAATTATCTGATGGTTTGTTCGTTGAGACTGCTAAACAAGTCGCTAAACAGTATCCAGATGTTGAAGTTGCTTACGAACTTCTAGATAACACCTCATTGAAAGTTGTCACTGACCCATCTAAATACTCTGATGTTGTTATGGTTATGCCAAACTTGTACGGTGATATCATGTCTGATTTAGCCTCCGGTCTAATCGGTGGTTTAGGTCTAACTCCATCCGGTAACATGGGTGATAAAGTTTCCATCTTTGAAGCTGTCCATGGTTCAGCTCCAGATATTGCTGGTCAAAATAAAGCTAACCCAACTGCTTTACTATTAAGTTCTGTTATGATGTTGCAACATATGGGTTTGGAAGAATATGGTACCAAGATTGAAAAAGCCGTCTTGGACACTATTGCTTCTGGTCCAGAAAACAGAACCGGTGACTTGAAAGGTACATCCACTACCGAACACTTCACCAAACAAGTTATTGCTAGATTATAAACTTGAATGACTAGATCCTCCAATTTTTGGTTCCATCCTGCTTTAATTACAGTTTTTATAGATAAAAAAAAGAATGCCCCTTCATGTCATACAAGCGCTCAAACCACCATTGAGAGAGAGAGACCCACATACAAATTAAAAAAGAAGAGAGTTTCTCCAATCAAAATTTAGACTAAATCAAACGGTTTATTGTAGTTCCATCTTATCTAAGACAAAGCCAGAGTCAGAAAAAAAAATTCGCGGCTTCTATATATTTTTATATATTAATGGCTAAGAATCTAAACACATAAAGTCCATTGACAAGTCTGTAAAGTACAGTGACCTCGTAGACTTGTTCATAATGTCCACTACTCCCAAGATTACTGTTCTTATATCTGGTAATGGCTCTAACTTCCAAGCCATCATCGATGCGATCGCTAGTAAGAAGATAGATGCTGAGATTATTGAAGTCATCTCCTCTTCTTCAACAGCTTATGGTTTAGAAAGAGCTGAAAAGGCCAATATCCCATCAAAAGTTCACCAACTAAAGGATTACTATAAGGACTTACCAAAAAGTGACAGACCAAGACTAAGAAAAAAATTCAATAAAGACCTGGCAAATCTCATAATATATGGGAACAAAGAAGGTGATGAAGAAGAATCAAAAGATCATGTCAAACCAGATTTAATAGTATGTGCCGGTTGGATGTTAATTCTCTCCCCTGAATTTTTAAGTCCTTTGGAAGCAGAAGGCATTCATATCATTAACCTGCACCCAGCTTTGCCTGGTGCTTTTGACGGTACTCATGCTATCGACAGAGCTTGGAAAGCTGGTCAAGATGGTGAGATAACAAAAGGAGGTGTTATGATCCACAAAGTTATCCAACAAGTTGATGCTGGTGAGCCTTTATTGGTCAAAGAAATTGACATTGTAAAAGGTGAAACCTTGGAAGAATACGAAGAAAAAGTTCATAAAGTTGAACACATCGCAATAGTAGAAGGTACTATTATTGCATTGAACGAACTAGTCAATAAATAGGTATTAAGGAAAATTCAGTACAAAACAAATCATAAGGCTCCTGTTTTTACTATTATCTTATTGTACAGACCGTTTAAAGAACAACGATATCTAAACAGACCCCCCCTCACCTGTCATAATCTCTAATTAACATCGATTTCCATAGCATCTTGAGCACCAAATACTACTTCTTCTTGAACTTCAACGAGATCATAAATAGATTCCTTAAGTATAGCAGTGGTACCTCTTGCAAATTTGTAACTTCTCTGTTTTTGTTCTCTAACATTTGGAGTCAAGTAATTTCTATATAACTGAGCATCTTTACCAATTTCCATTACGCAAACATCCACGTTTGAACCAGAACCCAGATCATTCCAGATACCGGCTTCAATAGCATCAGATGCTAATTTGATTGCCTCATCTCTTGTTATATCTTTTCTCCATTTACTTTCCAATACAGCCATAGCAGCTAATGAACCAGAACCTAAAGTCTGATAATAACCAACATCGGTAGAACCGTGAGCTTGAACAGCAAATAGATGTGCACCGGTTGGGTCAACACCGGCAACAATCAAGTAAGCACCGATGTGGCCTTGGTATTTAAATAGATGTTGTTTCAATTGCGTTAGAGAAGTGACCACTCTTGGTTCTCTTCCAGTAGACAAGGAATGTAATTCCAAATTACTTGCGATCAATTGAGTGACCATTTCAGTATCAGCAGCTGTACCGGCACCAGCACACCATATTTTAGGAGCTAGACGATGTAGCTTCTCACAGTTCTTATCAGCTACGATGTCACCAGCTGTAGCTCTGGTATCAGCAGCGATCACAACGCCACCTTCGAACTTGACACCAACGATGGTTGTACCTGTGGACGTGGCCGTAGGAGTCCCGTAGCCCTTTGCGCTCAAAAACTGGTTTCTCTGGTAGTTGTCAAAGCTGAGACCGGTCATTTAGAATCTTCTGCTGTGTGTGATTTATATTTTGTTCAGTCTCAACAAACCAGAAGTGTTTTTGTTTCGGTTTTGTTTTCTTTGGCCCTTCTCGAATTAATTGTTGATAGTTCGCGAATCTAAATGCATCGCGAAATCGGTTTCAACGTTTGTTTTGCCAAACAACAAACACTTGAAGAGAGAGAACAGAAGCACTGAGAAACACCGCAAAGGAGAGCGAGAAGGAGATGTCGCTTGATCTGCACTCATACACTGCACCTGCCAGAGTGCGGGCGCTTCTGGTGCCGGTGGGTGACATTTCTAAAGAGCAATTCGCAAGATATGCAGAAATAGTCAGATCAACCTTTGAAGTGAGATTGGTTGATGTTACACCAACAAAGAGAAAATTGTTCAACCCTCAGGGTTTCCCCAATGGAAGGGTGATATACGATATAGGAACAGCTATAAACGACCAAGAGACTCTTTTCCTGCATGACTTTGAACCCTTCAGAAAGACATTCGTTATCATTGGCTTGGCTAACGACCCATCATCTTCAAGTGATGATCTTAAACAGCTTTCAAAGATCTACAAATCATCAATTGTGCATTCAATCATACTGTTCGACACAGATAAACGTCCATCCACTGAAAACGAAATGGTTTTTTTCCATGATTCAAGGAATATCGAAACAATTATGTGTGACATTACAAACAGACTTCTAGATTCATTATCAGATTACTATACTTCATACCAGCATTTAACTCTTAGATCACCCATGTCTGTTGGAGAAAATGGCACATTCAAGCCCATTTCGAAACAGAAGAAGCGTATTAGCTCAGGCTCTGCGATCTCACTATCGCTCACCGACCCTACACAGTCCAAAATATCGTTAACATCTTCAAATGAACGTCGCCAATCAAGAATCAAAGGACGCCAGCAAAAAATCTTGGGTAACGCTTACTTGCTGGCAGGTAGGTATACTGATGCTCTTCGGGAATTCAATGAAGCGTTAATTTTGTTAAAATCTAGTAATGATTCTTTATGGCTGGCCTCTGCTCTTGAGGGTATGGCGGTTTCCATCGTTATGTTAGATTTTGTCAAGGTACAGTATCAGTTCCCTTCAAGTCTGAATCAATTTCTAAGTAAAAGATCACTGGTGAGCTCGCCTGGCCCTGCAACCCCAATCACTTCACCAAGACCATCAGTCAGTAGCTTTATCAACGTTGATGTCTCAAACATTGCAACGCATGAACTGGTGTATCATCTATCAATGCGAGTCTTACAGTATTACGATCTGTCAAGGACCGAGCCTGAAGAGTACGTTCCAAATCTAGTCTATTGCGAAACCATGCTAAGATTGCTGAAGTTTATGACAAGCATAAACATTGCTGGTGGTTATACAGATGAAACTCTTGACAGTATTGTCAAAAACAAAGTATTAATACCAAGAGATACCGATGATGTTCCACAAAGCTTCAAAAGATTGGAAATTTTGAAACTCTCCAATAAGATGCTGTCAATTCAACTGAAGAAAATGGACATATTGTCACAAGCAAGAATATACTCGTCTTTATCGTCTATATATGGGGACTTGAAATTTGAGCGAAAAAGAGGTTTTATCCTAAGAACTTTGTTTGTTTCACTTATACCTGAATTATCGAATAAACATAACTCATATACCACACATGACTTAACTAGCCTTTTGAATTCATTGCTTTCCATATATGGTATAAGCGATGCTCCTGAATCAGATATTAATGATTCATTTTGCTCCAGATGGGTCCAGTTGCATAAATCGGTGATTCAATTGTGTATTGTTATCTGCGAAAAGAGCAAAGACATCCAAAACTTGGTCCAACTGAAATCATTATTATTGACAAGATATTTCCATTCCTTAACAGAGAATGATCAAACCAAACTACTGAACGACATTAAGAAATTTTCAACAAATTCTGGTATCAGTGCTTATTACTTTGATCCTTATTTGGTTAGAGGAATTGAGCTTATCAAAGGCACAAATGTCCCCAGAAAAGAAGAGGCTACTTCTGAACTCACAAAGAGAATAGATCCCTTTATCTATAATCCATATTTAAAAAAGGATATTGCTGTTGAATCCAATATTTTAGTTGAAGGTGAATTTTCAGAATTTAATTTATCCCTTCAAAATCCCTTTTCATTCGAGTTGCAGATTAATGATATTCAAATTGAAGGTTTAGAAATTTTCAAAAATCAATTCATCATCCCTCCAAAATCAGTTTCTACTATCGTTTTATTGACTAAACCTGTTCATCATGGAAGCATTTCGATAAAAAAGATTAAGATTAAAGTATTTGATTGTATTCTTCAAGAATTTAATATAGTTGGGTCAAGAAACATTCAAGAGTTCCAGTACTTGAAACCCAGTGAATCAGTTGCAATTGGTACACCACAAAAGGTACTTTCATTATATAAAGAAAACTTATCAGAGAACAATGTGTTACAGAGAGTGGAGGTTAGTGAGTTGCCCATAGATATTATTCCATCACAACCGAATCTCCAAATATTGACACAGGTTAATCCAATAATGTTGATAGAAGGTGGTAAGCAAATTATTCAACTAAAACTGAAAAATAACTCGGGGGTTTCTGCAAATTATATTGAATTCTCGCATGTTGATTCCACTTATGAGCCACTGAAAAAGGCATTAGAGAATAAAGATCTTCCGGCCAATGAAGTCTACGAACTGGAATACTTTTTATTAAGAGCTCCCCTCAAGATTTTAACCGAGTTAGAAGAAATTGAACCATTTAAAGAAGTTGTTCTTGATATCGAAGTGAAAGGGAAGAGGGGGCTCAATAAGATTAACTTGTTGTTAGACTATGGACACAAGGTTGGTACAGAAACTTATACCAGAAGACTAGACATCCCAATTTCAGTTGCTGTCAACAATTGTATTGATCTAGCTGGATGTGACATCGTCCCAATATCACAAGACATAAAATCTGAACATGCACCATTTTGGAAACTCATCAATGAATCAAGCCTTGATATCTCTTCCTTTGGGCTTTTTTTGATCGATCTGAGGAATGTTTGGAATAAACCTGTAAATTTAGATCTTGAGTTCCAAGGGTTTAAGATCACTGAAACAATTGTTCCCTTAGAAACCAAGAGATTAATCATTCCAATTAAAAGATTTTCGATTCCATTAGGTACGCTTAAAGATATTCCGAGCTTATCAAAGAAACAATACATTCTACCAAAGATCACAAAGGCAGAGGAGATATTTCAGAAAGAGTCATTTTGGTATCGTGAAGAAATATTGAAAAACATTAAAGGACATTGGTCTATGGGGGATATTGATGGAGATGTTGAGTTCAGAGCTATAAGATTGTCTCAGAGAATGCTGAGTGTTCTAAAAGTTGAAGTTGTTGACATTTCTATCCATTTCGGTGCTGTTGAATGTGCAAAACAGGGCCTATATCACTGCATAAAAACAGATGAGCTTTTCAGTATTAAAGTTAAAGTTCAGAACAACTCAAACAGACCAGTCAGGGGTATCTTGAGAAATGTTCCAATGTCTCTCAGTTACGGATCGGTTGATCGCAGAATCTTATTCAATGGGTCACTACAACAGACACTTGGTAATAGATTAGACGTTGCTGAGGGTTATGAGTTCGAGATTGGTCTTGTTATCTTGGAGAGAGGGGACTATGAATGGGGTGTTATTTTCGATGATGTCGATAGCGAAGATCAACACGTTTGCAGAAAACCGTTACGTATCAGGGCTATTTGAAAATATATGTTAAGCGTGTCAATTCTTCCAAAGCTTCTTTAGACTTGACACTGTTCATTTCATAAGGACAGCCATTTCCCGTTCACAGCCTGTTTCCTTCAAAGAAAAAAAAGCATTATTTTCATACAAGGCATAACATATATACATTTTCTAGTCCTTTGTAGCTAACTGAGACTGGCCTAAGTGTATTCGGCTTCATTCAGCTTCAAGCCAGTCAAAAGTGGTGATACTTTGAAAGTCTTTCCCTTTTCGTTCACTTCTAGTAGTTTGGATCGTTACCCGGGTTTACTGTTTTTCCCTAATGAAAAAATGAAAAATTAACAAAAATCGAGAAACCGTAGTAAAACTGGAAAAGCACTTCAAATCTTAGCTGATTTATCGACCAAAGCGAGCGAAAGAAAGATGGGTAAAGGAAGTGCAAGATTTGGCCACAAGTCAGGTACTCTGCCGGAGGTTCGTCAAATCTTTAAGAAGCCTATAAAGCCAGTTGTTAGACCAGCAAACCCAAATGTCGGTTACGCTGAAGGTGTTAAACATCCAAAAGGTACTAGTCGTGTACAACCTCTACCTGAAGTTCAAACTGTAACAGAATTGATTGAGAAGACTGCTAAGACACCAAAAAATATTCCAGATCTTCAAAAATTGACAGAGTCCCAAAGAGAAAAAGTCACAAAAGCAACTTTACGTCGTGAATATTATATTGAGTCACTAAGAAAAGAAGAACAGAAACTTGAAGCAAAGGAGAGAAGTGAGAAATACTATGCTGAAAAAGAAGCTCAAAGAAAAGCTGAAGAGGTCCATGAAATCAGTGAAGCTACTAGATTGACCTTACCAACTATAGATAGTTTATTAGAAGGTCCATTTATGAGACAAAGAACTGCAGAAGAAGAGGAACTGCTCAAAGCTAAAAGAAAGGCGAACAGACTAAATAACGAACTGACTGGTAAAACGAATCGTGCTGTTAGTCTGCTGGAGCTGTATTACAAATCAAAGGATTTCATCACCACTGAAGCCGAACTAGCTAGAGCCGTCGAAACTGCTTTCAGCCTTCAAAATGACAGCCGAATCGATTTCTACACAGAAGATAAGAACGTACGCTCACATAATACAGCTCTACAGGATGCCTTGTTTGGCACCATAAAGTCAAAGCCTGGTCTATCTGAAGTTGAAGGTCAATTGTCGGGTGCTTCCAGTGCTTTCGATAACCTCGTTGCCCAAACAATTGCAGCAAAAAACCAGAAAGACTTGGAAGCTGCTAGAAACACTTCTAATGAATAAAATGTTCCTTCAAACTCCCAGATCGATGTACATAAGATGATCAAAACTTAAATAAAGAAATAATTTATATTTGTTAATAGATAGATCTATTATGTAAGCGAAAGGAACAACGACTAAAAATCAAACTCTAAGAACTCTCACCAAACTTGTAGCTCTTCAAAATAATCCACTCTTCCTTGAGGAATATCTAATGACTGAGAAACTGTGTGTCTAATATCATCGATCATTGCATTGTGTCCACAGGTCATGATAGCGACGTTACCCAAGGACTCTTCAAGATCGTTCCTCACGATAGCATCAACATCTGGTCTTCCTGTTCTAAAATCAACAAAACTCAAATCTTCAATGGCTTTACGGATTGAATACTCTATATGATCAGTTTTTCCACCTTTGAGCTCTTCATATGATGGCTTGGATGATCCGTTATCGGAATATGAGCTTAGATTCAAGACTGATTCATCCTCCCTTGTCATACATACAATGACTTCCACACCACTATCTCTCAACCTCAAGAGCTCATCATGAAACCATTCAATTGAGACCCAGCTTCTGATAACCCAATAGAGCTTGATCTTCTTCTTGGTAATGTGTGATTGGGCCAAGTTACGTGCATGTGCGTATAATCCTGGTATACCATTTCCACCACTGTATAAAAGAACTGTGTCATATCTTTTTAAGGGTTTTGTTTCACCATAAGGCCCTTCAACTGAAACCTTGATCGTTCCTGATCTGTGTGGTTTCTGTGATATGTTTTGAAAAACGGTTGATGTTATACCTCCTTTGATCTTGACATAAAGAACGATCTCATCCTTATCATCAGAGACAATACTGAAAGGATGTGATTGGAAGAATGCTGTTGGCAACATGAAGTGAACATATCCGTATTTTCCAGGGCTAGCTTTCCAGAAACTTCTTTTTGGAATTATTAATTTGATTGTTTCATTTGAAACAACTGTGGCACTGGCTGTTTGTACTCCGAATAAGAATAGTCTAACGATTCTGACAACTCTATCAAAAATCCAAATACCAGCCATGGCATATGCAAAGTTCTGATACTCAAAATTAGCGGTATGAATCCAGGCACCAGCCACGAAAATAGCTGCTAGAGTGATATGAAAGAGCAAAAACACTTCATAACTTTGTTTTCTGAACCATTGAGCACTAAAGAAGATCATTAACCCACCAGCTATAACACTTATCATACCCCATTGATACCATCTTTGTTTTACTCTGAACGCATAGAATCCAAGTGAAACGCCCTGAACGTGCATAGCAGCAGCGTGGACTATAATAGATAAGACGTTAATTCTTGAAACCCATTTATGATAAGTTAGGAAGGTTGATTGTTTCCATCCTGTTAACCACATCAAGATGTTATTTCTGCCAGCAAACAAAAAGGTCAATTGAAATCCATAACAAGCAATAATACCTGATTTATGGCCGATATAACTTGCCATCTGTCCATTTCTTGTTTGCCATAGTGTGTTGTTGGCAACATAACGATATGATGTACATTCAAGAACGACATTCAAGATAAACCAAATGAAGATGACTATGGATTCAATTCTTGTTGGAATGAACCCACCAATGAATGAAAACTTTGAGCCTAATGGATGATAAGCCTCTGTATGTATTTTGTTTCTAAAAGTTGAAGGCATAGAGATGTGTTGTCTGATCTTATTGAATGGTCTGGCGTTGAAGAACTGACCCACAATGGTGATCTTTTGTAAAAGGTTCATGATTGTAGCTAGGAAGAATATCACTGCCCAAAAACCAAGTAGACCTGATCCTGAAATCATTGCGTTTCTGACGTTACCCAATGTCATCTTATAAGAGTTATAACCGTTGCTGTATGAAGTTGGATCATAGTTCACTGGAGTTCTAATTGGAATAGTCGCGTTAAAACCTTCGATGCTACTGGTATCAACGATGTATGAAGTTGCATTCTGATAGATCGATCTCATGTCTTCGACTTGAACATTAGCACCCGCTTGTTCTAAACAATAGCCTTGAAACTTCTTCTCAACCTTTGTGTTGTTGATTGAGGATTCAGAGTATAGACAGTTAATCATCGTACCCAATGCCACAACATCATTACAAGTACAGTTATAACTTGCAGCTGTATCAACTGTGCAAAACTTAGCAGTTGTTGATAGTGTGTCTTTACACGCCCTTATTATATAGTCTTCTTCTTTATAGTTCCATTTAGGCTTAGCAGTTTTAGCATGTGCAGAGCCTATGAGTGATAAGACAGGTAATAATAGTGTGAAGGATGTTTTCATGGCCTGTTGATTAAATTGATATTTGATATGGACCAATTCTTGATTTTACTACAATTCATGATGTTTGGATAGTAGTCTTTATATATTGGTAAATGAATATGGGCGAAGCGTCATTTGTAAAGCTAAACCTGAAATGTAGTGCGACTGATTTAGGCATGGTTTCAACTTTCAATTTGCTCCCCTAGATTGAAAGGAAGATATTGTCTTGGTATTGTAGTTTGGTGGAGGCGGTGCTTTAGTATAGTGTATGGGAAGAAGTGATGGATGCTATTTAGCACTCAGCACTCACGTACATATGTTTGCCTTAGAGTTCTGGGCGGGTTGATATTAGCTTCAATAGACACATGGCGCATTTCTGGATAATGGGCTCATTCAATTTGATCTCCAACTATGGAGTACATTTATGGTAGTTAATCGCAATTCAGGATCTGCAAAAAAAGATCGTCACGTAAAACCTCGAATATGCTGCCTGTTCTGCATGGTTCCAAGATTATGATTCTTCAGCTAATCACTAAGATGGCTGATCTAGCCATTTTGATTGTGCTCCATGAACTATAGCTGACTAAAGTGTAACCTATAATAATGCAAGAGCTACTATAGGGCGAGGGCCTGGATCCTGTAAAAATCAGGGAAAGCTCACGTAGGCGAATTCATCGTGACAGCGATTGTGTCATACACAGGATGAAGTATGCGCGATGCTGGATTTCTTATCAGAACTTGATGTCTGACGTTAACAGGGTGGTTCTAGACTATTCCAGCCTGTGAACTGCTATGGATAATTCCAAACCCTGTGATTTGTAACGATTAATAATTATTAATAGTTCTAGGGACCTTACTCTTGGCATGAAGTCCAACAGTGCGTCCGCCGATCAGTACGATTGAGCGGGTTGTGACGGTGTGTGTGTGTGTGCGATACCATAAGGGGGCGCACGCAATGGGCATCGATAATCAGGAGAAATTACTCTGATTCTCAACATATCAACTAAGGATACAGCTGTCGTGGAAGCTGTCGTGGAAGCTGTAACAATTTATGATATACTACAGAATAGGGATTAATTAAGTTACGCTTTTACGAGGGTTAAGTGCGTTAACTCCATGAGAACACACTCCCTCTTATCTTCAACGAGCTGGTGTACCATTTTGCAACACGTTTGATGTTACCTCTGCAGCGAAAGAAACCCGCTGCAATGTAAGTAAGTTTTCAGCGGGAGAGCCCCAACTTATCTTAGAAATAACCACCCTGTGAGTGGGTATAAGCACTACGCTCAGCCCTGACATGAATACTAAATTAAAACTAACATGTAGAGCTCCTCTTTTAAAAGCTGCACAATGACTTAAACTCCCTGAACTTCAGGTACCTGACTAAAATTTGCTGACATCCGCGAATGTTGGCACAACCATTGAACGGCTGCCTACGACGTTGAAAGAATGGAAGCCAAAAACTCTCAGCAGATTTGCAGAAAAGAATGGTCCTAGAGTATCTCTTTTGTGTCAGATATGATGGATGATACTTTTAAGATTTTCTGGGTGTGCGGATCGTACTTTTTATATTGCATCTAGTGTAGATCTCTTCCTTTCTTTAAAAGCAAAATATGGAGTTTTCGGAAAAACCTACTAAAAATCTCTACCAAGATAAATCCAATTATTTAATTTGCTCACGCTCCTCTAAACTAATCATATTTTTAATATTGCTGATATACTTTACCCTTTCTCATATAAGCATATGAATACCATTTCTGGTTAACAGGTAACTTTTAAAAAAAAAAGTTTCTTTTCTCAAAGTTAAGTATGCTCAATTTCCAATATTAAAACTATAAATCTAGTTAAAGAATCCATCTTGAAGGTGGATTTGATAAATAAGGTTAACGGATCATACTGATTACTCAAGACATTCACAAAATCAACATAAATGCCTCCATCAACATATTCATACGAGAATGTTTGCTAATAGCCTTGAACATAGAGTACTACATTGATCAAATAGATTCAGTCAACTACTGACCGCGCGCCCCAATAAAGACCTAGCTTCAGAGCAGCACCCAGCCCGGCCAGCCTTCTCGCCCGCCAAGCCCTTCGCCCCCGACAGCGGAAGGAAAAATAGCGCCACCTCGGCCGAGGTTTTGAAGTGTTGGAGATGTGAAAGATTTTCTGGGCAAAGCTTTACCCTCTTTCTCAAAAGATCATTTGCAACAGCTTTGGTGCTTGTTATTAGGACACGGACATATGGCATATGCTCGGTGAACCAGAGTTATATATTTATGCAAAATTTGTCGAAGATCTTTGCGTTAGCTGATTTGTCCAACCGTTTCAATCAAAGCCATCCACTTCTCTATTTTCATTTTCATCAGACCCACGTTCGGCCTGTTGCATACCCTGACCGAATCAAGGGACTTTGTATTAAGAATGAGGTAGTGTCAGCTCCACCCAATTTTTCTTTTGACACCCCTAAACCTGAAGTACTTCCTTCCGCTGTAAAAGGGATGGCATCAACCTGTTGTTGTATCTTTAGACAGGTTACAAATTGTGGACTGTCCAGGGTAGAATTAGTAGCCAGAACGAGTTAGCAGGCTTTGGTTAACACAGGATTAAAGTCAGTGATAATAGAACTTCCCTCTCTTGGCTGAGGTGAGCAAAATAAGTCCACAACAGTTTCAAGAAAGAGTACGAAATTGATAGATTTGAATTAATATCTCGGTTATAATTTAGTGGGTCTAGTTGGCCGCTTCTAAGATCCTACAGTTTCTAGATCACATCGCTGAAAAGTTGAAGACCGAGAAGACTATATATTAAGCCAGGAAATCCAGCGAGGACCATATCGTGCATAAGGAAGACTGTAAAGATGTCTAGTTTGATTATTCAGACCCTAAACGCACCCAGAATCCTGTAATATCTTTGAGGGAGTAGCGTTTTGTAGCAGAACTAGCTCCTATTTTTCGTCCATCTATGAATTACCAATGAACTAACCAAATACCAAGTGTTCTGTGCTTTAAAGCGAAATGAATAAATTAAAGGACTATTCTTAGCCTTCAGTGAGTCAGTCTTTAGTCATATCCGTAAGTTATAAACCGTCGATCTTTAGATCCTCATTTCCTGGTGTTTTCTTGTTCTTTTCAATCACTCGGCGGACTGTAGATTTAAGCTTAATTTTTTCGAAGGGGGAAATGGACTTAACACGAGTCTTGGTAATTTTATTAATTGGCGGATGATTTTCCGAAGCAAGACTAATAGACCTCGATTAGATTGGTGTCCAGTACTCAGTGCTCGATAGTTCTTGAGCCAAGACTGTCAGAGAGAGTAAGAGTAGAAAAGGCATGCCCTCTCTTAATAGACCCTACCGTTATGGAGTTCATGGAGCTAGAACTGCATTTTTGACTGCTATTATTAGTAAGTTTACAATGTTCGTCCAGGCTAGGCCCTTTCGATATCAAATCCCACCAATTAAAGAAAAATGAAATGTCGGTTATCACTTCGAAAATTAAGGGATTGATGTCTATTCTTGCCCCAAGTTTCAGCAGAACTAGACTGCTTCTTGAGGCTTTCAATTTAATTATATGTTCATTCGCGCAGAGTACTTGTTCATGGAATGAAACCCACTACAACTCTTCTATCACATACTTATATAAATCTCGACCTTCAAACAATCTAATTTAGCACTCTTTTAGTTCTTACGCCATGTCTGGTTGTCTCGGAAGACCACCAAATTATACGTGTGAAGCGGCTCAACAAAAGTTATAGGGAACATAACAGTTTAAAATAAACTTGAAATTCATTTCTTAAGCTGTTGTTGTACGCTAGTATTTAGGTATTAGTTAAAAATCAAGACACTTACCTTGAGAATTTCTGCAAGTTGTAAGTAAAAAAAGCTTGTAATGATAATATCTCTGCAGAACATCTGAACCTCTACACTCTCAGCCATTAACTAGTGGTTATAGCCAATCACTGGAATGGCAATTGAGAGTGGTTTAGCTGATGCTACTTCTAGAGATAGTTCCTTTTGAGTCGCCCTTTCGTATGCAGAGACTCAAGTCTGTGTGGCCCTTGACCAAAATTAGAGTTATCTCTTCCATCAAGGCAAAAAGACCCAGCAAAAAACCAGCGAGAGACACACCCAAATTAACACGGAATTAACACCATTAAAGACCAATTAAGAAGATGAAAATTTCAGAATCAGGTTTAATTCACAGGCCACGATAGACATATTTCACTCAATAATCGAATCACAACAGCTTAATGCTTCTGGGTGGATGAGTCTGGAGCTGAAATGAAAACAGAGCTTCTCAAACTTATTGTCTTTATTTCAACCTAGAACTCTAGTCTCAATGCGGGTTTTGCAGATTATCGAAAGAGGCCTATTTCATAATACCTCTGTCTCATGCATGATTAACGTACTGGATTACATAAAGTGTTCACCCTTGCTGTTATTGGCTGTAAACTTTTGTAAACTTTTTCAGCCATTGCAGACTTATGAAAAGATTGATGAAAAAGATAAATTAGACTGGTCTCCTGTATAAAAACCGTTGAATTCCCTTTTCTATCAATTTGTCATTTTGATTGTCGATTCTCCTCTTAGTTTGGTGATCTGCCAGTGCCCAGTTCATTCACGTTAAACATCTCAAAATGAAGGCTCACGCTATATTAACAACTGCCTTGTTGGCTAGTACAGTGGCTGGGTCCTCTTATCACTACTATACAGATACTGAACTCGCGGTGATGGGTTGTAAAGGTTCTGTTTTCGGTACTGCACACTATTGTGAATCAGATGCTGCTGCCAAATACAAGTGTAATTGTAAGAACCAGCCTGCCATGGGTTCTTTAATTAACTGTATCTATGATAAACTAGGAAAATATGACGAAGGTGGTGAAAATATCTTCATTAAATACTGTAAAGCCGTTAATGTCACTCTCACCAATGAGAAGCTTAGAAAATCTTATGATAATGCTACCCAGTATCTATTTAATCCTGCTGATGTTAAAGGTTTCAACAAAACTGCCATTTCATATGTTCCTGCCATTTACAACAAAAAACTTTACAACAACTATCACGAGTCGCTAAAAGTCAGATGGAGAAATGTTTCAGACTCTCTTTACATGGGTGCTGGAATTTTAGGCTACTGGCTACTAATTATTGTCATTGGTGCTATTTACAACTTCCTTCAAAGAGCTGGTTTCGTTGGTAAGTACTTCAAATCAGGCCCAATCAATTGGGTTAGAAGAAACATCACATTGCCATCCCTATTCTCAAACAGAAGACATACACACCCAGTCACTTTCCTCAAGGTGTTTACCGGTTTTGTTCCAACAAGATGGGAGTCTATCGTGCTATTTATTCATTTTGCTCTATTATTCATCTTCTGCGGTGTTAGATATCACTACGTTGAACACAACACTATATGGAAGACGAGAGAAGGTCAAGCGGCTCGTTATCCAGGTGATAGAACTGGGATCTTGCTAGTGTTCACTTACCAGTTATCTTTCCTATTTGCAGGAAGAAATAACTTTTTGATCTGGGTCACTGGTTGGAAACAATCCACTTTCATTACTTACCACAAATGGATTTCAAGAATGAACTTCATCGTTACTTTGATTCATGCAGGTTCTATGCATTGTCAATCTGTTGGTCTTGGAAAATTCAACACTAGAGTACTGACAGAATGGTATCGAACTGGTATTGTTGCAACTATCTGTGTCGGTATCATGGTTGTCACTGCCTCTTACCAAGTCAGAAAGAATTACTATGAAGTTTTCGTCAGTATTCATTTCGTTATGGCTGCAGTTATGATTGCTGCATCATGGCAACATTGTGCTGAATTTGGCTATCAAGCTGCGTTCTATGCCACCACTGCTGTTTGGGGATTTGATAGATTTGTTAGAATTGCCAGAATGTGTGCCTTTGGTGTTCAGAAAGCTCAGGTCACTGTTATGTCTGATGAGATCTTGAAAGTTGTCATTCCAAGAAACAAGTACTGGAAAACATTCCCTGGTGCTTACGGTTTCTTGACTTACTTCAAGCCTACCACTTTCTTACAATCCCATCCATTTACCGTTGTTGACACAAGTGACACTCATATCACCTTCTACACAAAGATCAAAGGTGGTGTCACCTCCCAAATCCATCGTTATCTAAGAAATCAACCTAACCAAACTGGCACCATCAGAGTATCAGTGGAAGGTCCTCAAGGTAATCCATTCCAAGCTTACAGATACGATACTGCTTTATTCTACACCGGTGGTACAGGTATTGCCGGTCCTTATGCTCAAGTGAAAAATTTAGTCAAGCGTGGTAAGAACCAGCATATCAAATTATACTGGATTATCAAACATCCAAAGTCATTAGCTTGGTTCACAGAAGAGTTATTGGCCTTGAAAGATACTGCTGTCAAGGTGATTATCTACGTAACAAGACCAGATGGTATGGAATTACCTTCCTCAGACTCCAATGAAAAGAGCAGTACAGACGAGAAAATGTTAAACTTCACTGGAATCCCATCGGAACTTGACTTCGTTGAGTTCAGATACGGTAGACCTATTGTTGAGGAATTGGTTGCATCTGACATCAAGGAATCAACAGGCACTGTTGCTGTTGTTGCAGCAGCTCATAATGCTGTTGTTGATGATGTTAGATATGCTGTTGGTGAAAACTTGAACAGTACTTCACACAGGGTGGATTACTTTGAAGAGCTACAGGCTTGGTAATCAGATATACCTTGGTCACTCCCTTAATTATTATGTTATGTATACGGTTTATAAATAGTTTCGTTATCTTACATTCATTAATTTATTCTTAACTTAAAGACAGAACGTATACTAATGAACAAAGCAATATAAATAGGCCAACAGACTAACTAGCCTTGGCGAGGGTCATCAGGTAAAAGATTCTAGTTAAATCCTTCTTCTTGAGCAATGATCTGTAGGGCCAGCCTCTTAGAAAAGTATCTTGCAAAGGCCAAATTACCACCTTGATACCAGAAGTTTTCATGACCACTATCTCTCCAAATTGTTTTAAACTCACCTTCTTCATCAAGATTCCAAACTGGATTCAACTTATCAGCTATCTTATCACCAAAGGTCTTTCTTGCAGTTTCCTTCATGTTTGAGTACCCAGTAGCCAAAACAATAATATCAACATCTTCAATCGTGGTACCATCGTCCAACTCAATGCCGTTCTTCAAGAATTTTGAGACATTTCCATGTTTGACACCGACTTTCCCTTCAACAATCAAAGTCGAACAACCCACGTCAATGTAGTATCCTGATCCACGACGGAAGTACAAACCATACAAACCAGTACCACCCATTCCGGCATTTGTTTGAAACCCTTGTGCTTCTAAACCATCTAAAAGGTTCTTATCCAATGCGGATGATTCTCTGTAAAGCTGTTGCTGCAGCAAGTTCGTCAGATATAAAGGAGATGAATGTAGCAACAAGTCGGCCGTATCAACATCAGGTCCATCAGCATCGAAAACACCACGGCAGTTGACTCTGTTACCTTCATCTAAAGAGATGATACAAGTTGATGATCTCTGCACCATAGTAACAGATTTGGCACCTTGTTCGTAGAAGTCCTGTGCAATATCGTGTGCAGAGTTACATGCACCAACAATAACAGCGTTCTTACCTGCATAATTAGCACCAGAGGTATGTCTGGAAGAATGAACAATCTCACCTTTGAAATCATCCTGTCCTGGAAATCTTGGAACGTTTGCCTCTCCAGAATGACCGGTTGCGAAGACCAAGTGTTTTGGCTTCAAAGTCTTTGCCTCCTTGGTGGAGTTGTTCACGATTGAAACCTCCCATGATTTAGAGGTCTCGTTAAAGTTTGCACCAGTGACTGTTGAGTTTAACAGGATGTTCAGTTCCAAGATCTTCGACCAGCATTCTAAGAAATTAGCAAACTGATCCTTGGAAGGGTAAATTGGCGCAGTGTCAGAGTTGACATATGGCAACTTATGAATGAAGTAAGGATCATGTAGTGCCAAAAATTTGTAACGCTTTCTCCAGTTGTCACCAACTCTCAAATTGGATTCAACAACGAGGACATTATAACCATATGCCTTCATTCTAGCTGCTAGGGTCAGCCCACCTTGACCAGCACCGACGATGACAGCGAGTGGCTGGTGATCATCTTTGTAGTCTTGTTCCTCAAATCTAGTTTCTAACCAAGTCTTTCTTTGAATGTTTTCACCATGTTTTGTTCCCAATGGACGTCTTTTACCAACTCTTTCAGGGATTGAAGTGAATTCATCCAAAGCGGTATATATCGACAACGCTTTAAGGCCAATAGGACTGGATGAATCTTTCACAGAGACCAATCTGATGGCACCACGACCAGCACCATAATCAGTTCTGTACTTGATGTATAAAAAGATCCATTCCACAGGGATCCCACCATTTGATTCGGCATCATGGATAGTCTGGAGGGTCACACCAGATGGATATCTATAATCAGCAGATTTATCCAATTCGAAGGCACCAATCTTTTCACCAAAAGTTTGGACAACTTGTTCTTTGATTTTATCAGGACCTAAGAAGTCACGTAGATCCAATTGTAACGATAGATGGTCTTTCCAAACAGTGTGTGGTAGTAAGAACTTATCCAAGTCATCTGGTTTAGCATTGATGGAAGATAGAGTTTCGTTGAATTCAGATAACCAAGCACTGGCTAAAGCGTTGATGTCATGGTGTTTGATGTTCTCAGAGTCAGGCTCATAAGGGCCATATATTCTCTCCAATGGAATGTTCTTATCAACAGCTTCTTTGAGATAAGCTGGGGCCACTTCGTTGATACCAGGGAAGACACTCATCCTTTAGTTCTTTTTCCTATATCTCTGCTTCAGATATTCAACTATTGGTATCGATTGTGCCAATTGGGTCCCATTTTATAGTACTTGTGTAAGTGAGTTGGAGCAGTTTCATCATTTCATGAACACCGCACAGACATCATCGATGACATTTGCTCTTCACCGCTTTTGTGTTTGTGTTTTCACTTGAGAAGCAGGTCGAAATGCTGGAGAGTGGAAATGTGACTAAGAATCCGACGGTTCACCACAACCGATGTGCGAATGGGTGATGGGCGCGGTGCTTTAGTGGTGCTTTAGCTGGTTCAGGGATAGTCATCTCAGCTGAGCCGATGAGTAAGGCATTCTTAGTCAACCGGCATCAGCTGGGGAAAAACAAATATGTCTGACTAAAAAACCAATCCTCATTAGTCGGGATGCGTAAAGACAGTCGAGGAGCTTTGTCAACCGTTACGCTCGCTCAGATCGCAATGTCTGGTACTGTGACGTTGGTAGTCGGCGTTTTCTTAAGTATGGAGTTGTTTTGATTTATTATACAAGTACACATAGCTAGTCGGGTATTCCGTTCATTTAGCCTTTTCTTTGTAGAGTTCAGCTTTAGATTCAATAGCTGCCAATCTTTCAGCAAGAATTGGATGTGAGTAATGGTAACTGGAGTACAACCAGTCGGCATCTGGGGAGCTCAAATTCTTGATGTTTAAATTGATCAAAGATCTTGATAAACTCTCAGAATATCCTAGCTTAACAGCATATTCATCAGCTTCATACTCATGTTTTCTTGATAAGATATTCATGAAAAATGTCATAATGTTGTCCAATGGCTGCAAAATATCATTAAACAATAGGAAACCAATCAAAACTGGATGTTCTTTGAAGAAACCAAAACTTTCAAATAAGGATTTGTTGTGAATGAAACCAGTGAATAAAGTGAAAATTGTCAAAATATGTGCCTGGGCAATAACCAAAGTTTTTGTAGTATGAGAGAGAGCCCAGTGACCAATTTCATGGGCTAATACGGCAGTAGTTTCGACAGTGGTAGAGGTTGAGATCAAAGTATCGTAGATAACAATTTGCTTAGACCATGGCAAACCATAGAAATAAGCATTGGAGTGACTTGATCTCTTGGAACCATCAATGACATACAGTTTGGTCAATGGGAAACTGTTTCTAGTGGCCAATTCCTCAATTGAAGTTTTCAATTCACCTTCTTCTAATGGAGTCAATTTGTTGAATAACGGTTGGATAAGAGTTGGATAAATAGCAATGGCAATCACTTGAACCGCAACTAAGAAAATCCAAACGTAGAAAATAAAACGATCACCAAAATAATCAATGATCTTCAAGAAAGCAGACAGGATTGGGAAACCTAAGGCGATACTCAATACACTTGATTTAATAGTATCCGTGACCCAAAGTTTGAAAGTAAGCTTGTTAAAACCGAATTCTTCTTCTAAGACAAAGTTTTGATAATAGGAAACAGGCAAAGATAAAATAGTGGAGATGTTTTGGAAAACGAACAGGAAGAATAAACTGTGAACAATAGTACTACCTTGCAAAGCCGCAGGTAAATAAGGAGAAGAATAAGAGTATAAAGTTTTGGCAAAGCTCCAAATCTTTGGAAGGACATCCAATTGGATGAAGGCGAAGTTTTGAGCAAAGGAAATCAAACCGGTGACAACGGAGAACCTAGCTTTGGCTCTCGAGTATAATTGTGACTGCTTGAAGGTCTTTTCATCAATATGAGCTTCGATAGATTTCGGTAATTTGTCCTTCTGTAACACTTTGTATTGACGTAGTGTTAAATATGATTCAAATAAGAACTGAAATGAGGTGAAACCCAGGATGATACCTTTCCAGTTGATGGAAGGCTGGTCCAAGAAGGAAGCGAATCTCTCAATTAAAGACATCTCGAACTATTCTTCTGGGTGGAATGAAAGAATCAAAGGTGCTTTTGTTATATATTCCAGTAGAACTCTTTGACACGTCCAATTAAAAAACACCGAGAGAAGCCAAAGGAAACGGCAATTCCGAGGCCGCGACCTACACTATTTTTAAGCTACTTCGAGGGCTATTCACGTGACCATTTATGAGTTATGTACTGTTGTGAAATGGATGGATGGTGCTACCCTAATTAATACAAGTCGGCTTTTCCCTTATGTTAATGATCTCACTGTTCCTTCTTACCATCTTCTTTTGAGGATTTGGATGGAGTACTGAACTTTTTTAAAGCAATTTGAACCATCTTTTTGAACCAGTACACATTCAAAGCATCTAAAGAGAAGTTGATGAAAACAACTATCACCGGTAACCAGAGTGGTAACTGGTCTCTCACAGCATATAATTGAGCACTTACTTTGAAAATGGCATAGAACCCCCATATGATTCTAACAAAGAAGAACGTAAGAATCAACAGAATTCCATTGATAGCTTGTAATGAGAATGGAACGGAACCAGCTGGTAGCTTATTAATAAACCAATTGACGTTGACAAAAGGAGTTGATAGTTCAAAACTTAGGAAGCCAGCAACCCAGGCAAGACAGAAAGGTTTCAAAGAAGCACCAAAGGCAAATAAAGCTGCTGCTGCATGGATCAAAAACCCCAATCCGAATAGTTTGAAATATCTTAGACAGACGTAAAGATCCCAAATGAAGTAGCCAATGGTTATAGCACTAACAAAACCTGCATATGGAATGTAATGGAATATTGGATCTTCGGCTAGGTATTCATTACCTGCCAAAGGAATAATCACACCGATAGATACAAGACATTGAACCATTGAAACAATATGAATATCAAAGTTGCTCTTACCTCTTTTGGATAGTATGTCATAGTTTTTACCGAATATTGATCTTGAGATGATGGGTGAAACCAGGTAAAGAATATGATAAAACAAAAATGATCCAATTATTTCATGATAGTGGGCCTCATAATAGTTCTTTGGTTCTGATATGAAAGGTCTATATTGCAAAAGGATATCATTGTAAACCATTGCTGTTCAAGGCTATATATTTATGGGTGTACCAACACAGCTAAATAGAATATTGATGCCAAGAGGGGAGGGCTAAAACAGGGGGGGGGGGAGAAACAGTATAGTACAGAGGGATCGATGGTGTATTGTCGGCCACAGATAGCAAACAGCTCTAGGCTTTGACGGGACGGTGCTTTACCTGCTGGAAAGTAGTGGAAAATGATCAAAGTGTTTTGCTTTTGCGAAATCTTTATTGGGGACAAAAAAGCGCGAGAACTTTTTTGATCTTTCATAAAAACAGGGGAATTAATACCCAGAAGTTGTACGATATGATGCTTATGATGTATATTAAAAGGGGCAGCTCACTTGGAGGGAACAGAAAGGGAGCTCATCGAACCCACCGAAGTCAACAGTGCCTTGGATATATTCCTCACATCTCAATCACCCTTGGCTATCTCCACCTCGCTCAATCATCTTCGATCTACTGCATTTTATCACATGCTTAGACAAGTTGCTGACATCAGCAGAACCACTGTTGGTATGGCCACTCGGTTTCCCACCGTGGGAAAACTTTTCAGAAGCATCAACAGGGCTCCAACAGCCTGTTTCCACAGCTTTCCTAATAACAACAGCACACTGCGCAATCTCTCCACAATGTCCTACCCATTAGTTGCCCTAGGTAATCCTCTATTAGACTTGCAAGTTGAAGTCGACTCTGCCTATTTGCAGAAATATAACTTGAAGGCAAACGATGCCATCTTGACCGAGCCATCTCACTTACCAATCTTTGCTGAAGCCGTCCAGAACCCAACTTTGAAGACTGTTGCTGGTGGTGCTGCTCAAAATGCTGCCAGAGGTGCTCAATACATCTTACCAGAGAATTCTGTTGTCTACTTTGGCTCTGTCGGTAAAGATCAATACTCTGATTTATTGTCTGAAGCCAATGCCAAAGCTGGGTTGAAAACTTTATATCAATATCAAACTGAATTTGAAACTGGTAAATGTGCTGCTTTAATCACTGGCCATGACAGATCTCTAGTCACCGACTTAGCAGCTGCTAATCACTTCACCCCTGACCACTTGAAGAAACCAGAAAACTGGAAGTATGTTGAAGGTGCCAAATTCTTCTACATTGGTGGTTTCCACTTAACTGTTTCTCCAGAAGCTATTTATACTTTAGGTCAACATGCTGCTGACAACAACAAAGATTTCTCATTGAACTTGTCTGCCCCATTCATTCCTGAGTTCTTCAAAGACGTTTTAGACAAATCAATCACTTTCGCCAACTACGTTATTGGTAACGAAACTGAAGCTGCTGCTTATGCCAAATCCCACAACTTGGGAACCGAAGACTTGAAAGAAATTGCCAAGTACATTTCCAAAGAACCAAAAGTCAACTCCAAAAAGGATAGAACTGTTATCATCACCCATGGTCTAGAACCAACCATTTCTGTGAGCTACTCTTCTGAATCTGATTCCTTCACCATCAAAGAGTACCCAGTTCATCCATTGGATGCTGCCAAAATTCAAGACACTAACGGCGCTGGGGATGCCTTTGCAGGTGGTTTATTAGCTGGTCTAGTCTCCGGTGACTCCCTAGAAGATGCCATTGACCAAGGTCAATGGTTAGCTAAATTATCTATCCAGGAGGTTGGTCCATCTTTCCCATATCCAAGATTGGCCTACACCAAAGGTAACTAGACCTGTGCTTTGCAGTCTTCTTTCTGTGACGTAATTGCTTTTTTTTCACTTCATCAACTGAATGTCCTTATGATTAATTTTTCTCTACTCAACTGAATCGATTCTGTTTCAACATTTAATAGATGTCACTTTTTAGATATTTCTGTCTTATTTGGCGTAGCTCACGACACTTCGGTTTTAGCCATTTTCTCCTTTTATCGGAGATGATAATGATACACTAAAAAAACAGAAAAAAAAGATTCTCCAGCATTCGGTCTCTACTCCATCTCCATCTCCAAGCCAGCTGAAGCACACTGTCTGTAGAAGGTTGCTCCACAATGAGACTCTCAACTTATCTGCCCACCCTCTTAGTGCTACCCTACACTCTTGCGACAGCAGCAAATTTTACATACGCAGTGCCCTCTACACCTTCGCATAATGAACCACAAACATCTCCAGTCCAAAAGTTCAACTTCAACACAACAACACAAGACTGTCATAGCATCGTACATCTACCCGGGAGCCAACAGTGCCAGTTCGCTCTTGATTATTGCGATGACTTCAAGATCGGTTTTGTCAACTACGTATCTTTTTACTACTGCCAAAGTGGTCAACTGATAACACTGCTCTCATATGGTTTACTTCTAGTCACTTTATTCACAACTTTGGGGTTAACAGCTTCCGATTTCTTATGTCCTAATCTTGACACAATCTCTAAATTCTTTAGAATGAGTGAAAGTCTAAGTGGTGTTACGCTGTTGGCCTTGGGTAATGGTAGTCCTGATTTGTTCTCTACTTTAGAAGCTATGAAAATCGATTCTGCAAGTTTAGCCATGGGTGAACTAATTGGAGCCGCATTGTTCATTACTTGTGTGGTTGTTGGGTCAATGGCAATTGTCAGACCATTTAAGGTGGCCAAGAGACCTTTCATCAGAGATGTGCTGTTCTTGTTAGTCAGTTTAACATTGACGGTGGTGTTCTTACGTGATGGTGAACTTTCTCAGGTTGAAGCTTTCTTTATGATCTTGTTGTACCTGGTATACGTTGTTTTTGTTGTATTCTGGGACTACATTACTACTAAGAAAAGGAAGAATGAACTGATAAACCGCAAGATTAGAAATAGATTTATTGATGAATCTTCAAGAGCAAGTGCTTTAGCAGTCTTTGAAATAGAAGAGAATAATGAAGTTAATGATGATGATCTCACGGAAAGTTTGAACTTCACCAGACCTGGTGACAGTATTGAAGTTTTGGATAGACAGCTTAATCATGAATCAACCCAGCGGTTTGACCAGTGGACTAAATCATCAACTTTTAATACAATCAGACCATCTATACTTGGTGCTTTAGATTTTAATGCTAGGATGAATGAAATCAAAACATCAACTCCATCCGTCTCCTCCCTAGATCAGATATCTTTAAGAACGATACCATTAGAAGGACCAACCATACCATCATCCACCATCAGAATGAGTTCAGCACCTGCCTTCAGGGATGCTCAAGATTCTGAAGATCCCCTATTAACCCCAGGAGAATATGAAGACAGAGTAACCCAAAGCTCACCTGCCGATTTTGGAGAGGTCAATATGTACAGAGATGACTCCGAATTGAACGATGGAGCTCCGGATTTCATTGAAGCTCATAATCTCTTAAAGGATCAAGTAAAGTCATTTATGGAACGCACCAATTTGGTTGGAAAGTCATCAAATATTTACTACACTTTATTCCCAAATTTGAAACATTTTAAATCAAAACCCATTCTCGATAAAGCTTTTGGTCTTATTTGTCTACCATTAATTACCGTGCTTAGGTTAACCATACCAGTTATTGAAACAGAGAACAAGCATATTATTCTAGACTCTACCTGGAAGAAAACGTTCATCTTATTAGTGTTATGGTCTATAATATCTCCGTTTGCTACTTATATCTTGATTTCATATGATGATAGATTAACTCTAGACTTCTTCATCATTCCATTCATCATCACATTATTTTTGATCCCTTCTATTTATATAATTAAATCCGCTTATAAAAACGGAAACAAGTCACTTGCTACAATGGGGAGTATAATTCTTGCAGGATTTGGATTTATGATTTCGATCTGCTGGATCTCTACTATTGCAACCGAATTGATTGCAATTATCAAGTTCTTTGCGCTATTCTTTGGTTTATCTGATGCCATTCTAGGTGTCACTGTTTTTGCAATTGGGAATTCATTGGGTGATTTCATTTCAAACTTCACTATTGCAAAGATGGGCTTCCCAATGATGGCGTTGTCAGCTTGTTTCGGTGGGCCCTTGCTTAATATCTTGTTAGGTATTGGTGGAAGTGGTCTATACGTCATTCCAACTACTGGTGCTAATATCCAATTACACGTTTCAAAAACGTTGGTTGTCAGTGGGGCAGCACTACTGATAAACCTAGTCTTGCTGTTGATCGCAGTCCCTATCAATAACTGGGAAATGAATAAAGTTATTGGTTGGGCTATGATTAGCTTATGGTCTGTTGCAACTTTGATTTGTGTGATCTTCGAGTTGACCGGATAGAGACCGACCATAGGTATTAACCATTACATAGTTTGTGTTATAGTCGAGAAGTTCCTTGGTGGGGAACCACCCAAATAATCATATTAGCCTTGCATAAAGCAGAAAGCAGTAGAGTATATCTTGTTGAAATTCGATTACCCGGCCTAATAATTTATAGGTACAATGTAGATTGAAAAACAGTCAAGTTCAGGTAAACACTATAACGTAGTGCAAGAGCAAGTGCAAAATCAGGCTTAGTCACAAAGCAGAGGATGTCTGAAGATCTCAAGACAATTGAGCTTACGCTCGACTCCAAACTTCTCGACGAGCATCTCGACCCATTCCAATTAGACGAGGATAAACTTTCTTTAGCACAACTTATACCCAGAATCATCTTTGAGAGAGGGTCTTTCTTAAACCTAAGCGAGGAATCATTACGCAAAGAGATAGAGGAATCGGAAGAAGGTGTCATCTTAGAGTCTGTGACTGCTGATGGTGATGATAAAGAGGACGTTTATGATGAACTAAGTTCCGAGGGAAACACACAGTCAACGTCCTCTATGAATGAACAATTTCTTAAGAATAAAGCAGAGGTTCTAAGTCATATCCAAGCTGCATTGAACGAGTCCTCACTTTCTTTAGATTTTATCTCACTTCTAATCAGTTGTGTGCGACCTGCTGCCGGTACTATTTCAATGTCTGCACACTTAAAGAAATTCGTTCCTCCAGGCTCTTTGAACTCTGATAGTGTTATCCAATCTATTTCACAACAGGAGAAGCAGGAGAAGTATAAAGAAGATAAGGTTATTGGACAAGGATGGAAACTTTCCAGCTTGGAAACGTCAGCGAATAATCTAAGAGATGCGAGTGTTAGGCTAAGTGAAGAAGTGATGAGAGAAAAGTTGTTCTGGGATACGATCAAGAAGAACTTTAATAATAAAGAAATTTTATATAAAACTAGAGATAAAACTTCAGGGAAGAGAATTTTTGGTGTCAAGTATGGTTATGAAGACTCAGGCTCTACGTATAAGGTCAAAGGTAATGCTATCTTGAAACCTCTTGAGACTGGACAGGTTGAGTTCCAGCCTGTTGGTTTGAATAATTCAGGTCCAAGAAGAGCTCTTCGAGTCAGAATTATATCTAAAAAAGAAAATG
The DNA here is from genome assembly GCA_030556525.1 of Wickerhamomyces quercuum. Taxonomy (NCBI): domain Eukaryota; kingdom Fungi; phylum Ascomycota; class Saccharomycetes; order Phaffomycetales; family Wickerhamomycetaceae; genus Wickerhamomyces; species Wickerhamomyces quercuum. The sequence goes on from JAKTUE010000036.1 coordinate 69,526, forward strand.
AAGATGATTATACAATTGTTGATGAATCTAGTGTTGATCATATCCTAAAAGCTGATGATTCAATTAGATCTCAGATTGAGAAGGCAAGGTATTTCATCTTTGAGGAAGAACTATTCAACCAGTTATTAGAAGAGGCTAGCAATTTATTGGCTTATAATACCACTGTTGAAAATGAATCGAAATTCTCTATCAATCTCCATAATGAAATCATTGAGATTGAGCATGTTGAATATAATGATGAGAACGTCAACTCACCTTCAACTTTTGATAGATCCACAAACAAGAGAGCTGATATCATTGCAACGTATTTGAGATTGATGCTAACAATCAAGTTCAAGAAAAATCTGGACTCCAAAAAACAACCAACAATTGTGAAACCGCCTGCTACTGCGCGTTTGCAAGCCAAGCCTTATTCATTAATATTACGCCCATTGATTGGACAATTCAGACACGAACAGAAAATACAGAGATTGCATGAATCGATAAAATTCCTACTACAAGACATCGAAGGTTCTTCCTTCACTTTGAGGAGATATCCCAACTTGACGAAGAAGAAGTTGGAAGCAGATCCATTTAAAAGGATTTCATCACCTCCGACTTCCACGTTCACTCTTAAAATTTCTGATTCATTGAGAGTGGTGATAATCATTGATTCTTTTGATTTCGTTAATGCAATTACATATGTTAAAGCTTATCACAAAGAAGGTCTTTTCAGTGATGACGAAAAAAAGGTCCTTGATGTCAGTTTTGAAGAGTTAAAGCAAATCGAAGAGTGTTTAGAATGGCTGGTACAACAGTATAATTGAAAAGGCTTTACTTTTTTTTTTATATATTGAGCTAACTTCTATTAAATTGGGATATCAGTAGCATGTACTTTATCAATCGTGGCTTCAAACTCTTCTTGAGACTGTTCTTTAAACCATCTATAGTTATACAAGGGATGATCTTCTGCAACGAAAGATTGCCCTGGCTTAAAGTTCAAGTTTTCTCTAAGAGTTCCACCAGGAACGGTATATTCTTTCTGGGCAAGACCACGATCTTGTAATTCAGGAATTAATAACTCAGCAATATCTTCAAATGTTTCGGGCCAAACAGCATATGTTAAATTAAACCCATCAACATCTGAAATCTCAGCCCATCTTTCTAATTGATCTGCAACTTCTTTAGCTGTTCCAACAAGAACACCGCTGCCGAACCCACCAGCTGCAATTTTCTCTGCGATAGTTCTTCTCGTGAATTTGAAGCCCAAGTCGTGCTTTGTCAAGTTATCAAGATACGATCTGATATGATTGGACTCCACATGTTGCAATTCTTCGTCCCAATCATATTGACTTAAATCGATACCAGTCCAGCCACCAAATAAAGCTTGGGCAGCTTCGAGATCTGCGTTTGACTTGATTTCGTCAAATTTAGCTTGGGCTTCTTCATGAGTTCTACCTAATATTGGAGTGACCAAAGTAACAAACTTCAAAGAGAATGGATCTCTACCGTATTTTTCTTTTGCCAAAGTTCTGATGTCTTTAACAGACACGGCCAAAGCTTCAGGTGTGAGGTCATTAACAAAGATTGTTTCTGCATATTTAGCTGCAAATAACCTGCCCTTTTCTGAAGCACCAGCTTGTAACAAGACAGGCAATCTTTGTCTTGAAGGCTCAGTCAGACCCGGACCTGGAACAGTCCAGTTCTTACCTTTGAAGTCAATCTTTCTCAATCTATCAGTCTCAATCCATACTTCGCGTTCGGCATCGTTGACAAGAGCATCATCTCTCCAACTGGACAAGACCAACTCAGAGACAATTTTGAGGTACTCTTCAGCCGTTTCATATCTTTCATCGTGGTCTGGTAGTTTACCATCTTCCAGTAGATTTCTAGCAGCAGAAGGCAAGAAAGAAGTGACGATATTCCAGCCCACTCTACCTCTTGTTAGATGATCAAGACTTGCGATCCTTCTAGTGAACAGATATGGGTGTTCGGTCATTGTACTAGCAGTGATACCAAAGCCTACAGACTTTGTGACCGCAGCCATTACGCTGATATATTCAGTAGGGCTCAGTTTGGGGAACAAGGCACCACCAACAGCGACAGGTCCAATGTTTTGAGGCCCCTTGTATGTATCGAACCCACCAAGCGTGTCTCCAATGAAGATGGTATGGATCTTTGCGGACTCAGCAAGAGTAGCGATTTTCTTCCAATACTTGAGGTCTTGGAACTCTGCACCAGCACGATCATTCTTATTTCTCCATCCACCAGGAAACTGGATAGTTGGCGAGGTGTTCTCAAAGAAGTTCAAGATCCATTGCTTGTTTCTTGTGTTGTGTCTGGCTTTCTTCTCAGCAGGCTGTTTCTGGGTCATCTTGCTGTGCGGTGGTACTGGCAATCAGAGGGACATTGTGGGAAGAAACGTAAAGCACAATTTGAATATTTCAACAGCCCATCGTCCTGAACAGAGAGCACTGCTTTCTGATCCAGGGTCGATGTGGTGTCTCCAGTCCGCTTTGTTCTCCAGCTGTGGCAGTTTCTCTTCGAATGGAGAAATCTTCGCGCCCTCCGCGTTACAGCAGAACAGCAGAACCCGCCCGCTGTAGCCACTCACTAATAACAAGAAAACAAAACAATAGAGCAAATCAACAAATAAACAATAAAAAACAAAACAAATACAAACAGCTTTGGGAGAGCCTGAAATGAGTCGTCTGATGATTAGTTCTTCAATATGAGCTGTAACTCAGACTAAACAACACATGATTAGACCGCACCACCACTCCTCCCGCTTGATTGGCTCCCATCGGCGGACTTTGATTTAATTAATATGTGTCATGTCCTTGATTGGAACCCATCTTTGCAATTCAGTAGTACCAAATTTATCATTGTTAAGCACAACACCGTAGGAAATTGTGTTAGCGAGTGGACATACCAAATAAACCTTGGTGATTGGAGCCCTCCAATGGATATTGTCTATAAAAAGAGGTCGACTCTTTCCACCGTGGTTCACTCTTGGTTGCTTGTGCCCACTATCACCTCCTGTCCAATCCGATAAAATGACTGCCGTTGCGACCACTCAAAAAATCTCTCTACCTAAATCTGATGCAAATGTCTTCTATAGGGAGGCTGGTATCAAGAATCAAAAAACCATCTTGCTTTTGCATGGATTTCCTACCTCATCTTACATGTTCAGAAACTTGATTCCTATCCTTGGTGAAAAGTTCCACGTCGTTGCTCCAGATTTACCAGGCTTCGGTTTCACTGAGGTTCCATCCAGTCATAAGTATTCGTTTGCTAGTGCTACAGATATCGTTGATGAGTTTGTCACTGCTTTGAAATTAACAAAGTTTGCTATCTACATTTTTGATTATGGTTCACCAACCGGTTTAAGACTAGCTTTGAAAGATCCTTCAAGAATCACTGGTATTGTTGTTCAGAATGGTAATGCCTATGAGGAAGGTCTTGATAAACAATTCTGGGGTCCTTTGATCGAATATTGGAAGACCAATGACAGATCAAATCCAATCTATGTTGCAGCTCTTGGTGCTTTCTTAAAAGATAAACAAAATATTATTGACCAGTATGCCAAAGGGTTTAAAAATGGAGTTCCAGTAGATCCAACTCCTGTTGCTTTAGATGAATATTTTTCTTTGCAGGAAAACTACGTCGATAATCAGTTGGATTACTTCTTTGATTATGGCAGTAATGTTGGATTATATCCTCAATTCCACGAGTTCTTCAGAAAATCTGGGGTTCCAGCTTTGGTAATCTGGGGCACAAACGATTACATATTTACTGTTGAAGGTGCTGAAGCGTATAAAAGAGATATCAAGGATATCACTTATCATTATGCTACTACTGGCCACTTTGCCTTGGAATCTGAATTACCAGAGTTTTCACAAGCTATTATCAAGTTTTTGGACAAAATCTAATAAATGCGTTTTTAACGAATTTAGTGTGCTTTCTGAGGATTTGTTTATATTTTAACTAACGTTTTGCTGTGTTTATTCTGTAGTTTCTCAGCTATTTTAACAAGCGGATTGGACCTTTCGATTCATGAGGCTTCCGATCCCCGATAATTCTTGGACAGAACCACAGTTTGATTTGATGGTGTTGATCAACAAATCCAAAACAAACGACTGCCTCTACTATAAAAACTCCAAGCAACCCTCATCTAAGAACTTTCCCAATCAAAGATGTCCAACTCATCAACAAATCAGGAGTAATGACAGCGAACAAGAAACAGAAGCTCAATAAGAAGAAGAAAACCCTTATAATCAACGCTGCTGGAAACGGGTCTGCAGGGAACTGGAGACATCCTACTGACAGATCGGCCGAGCTGGGCTACTCAATCGATGCCTGGATTGAATATGCCAAAATAGCAGAGCGTGGGAAATTGAATGCCCTATTTGTCGCTGACCACTTGACTTTGTTCACTGGTTACAAAGGTGAGGATAACTTCATTGAACCCGCAGTGAACGGTGTCAATATAGCTCGTGTTGAACCGGGCGCATTAGTTGCAGCGTTAGCTACACATACCAAGAATATCTCGTTTGGTATCACTTTCAGTACCATTGTGGAACAACCTTATCATTTTGCCAGAAGATTAGCTACCCTAGATAATTTGAGTAAAGGTAGAGTTGGTTGGAATATTGTGTCCAGTTACTTGGGTAGTACTTCTAAACAGCTCTTGAACGGTGAACCATTCCCAAAGCATGATGATAGATACGACAAAACAGAAGAGTACTTGGATGTCGTCTATAAACTGTTACTATCCAGTTGGAGAGATGATGCTTTTGTCCTTGATAGAGAACGCAACGTCTTTGTTGAAGCAGACAGAATTAGACAAATCAATCATGAAGGTAAGCACTTTAAAGTTGCAGGTCCATCGGTTTTCCAACCAACTCCTCAAAGATTTCCTTTAATCATTCAAGCTGGTACTTCTGAAAAGGGAATCTTGTTTGCTGCTGAAAATGCAGAAGTGGTCTTTGTCAATGCTCACGACCCTCCTAAAATTGGCGTCTTCATTAAAGACATCAAGAGATTAGCAAAGGAAAAATTCAATAGGGATCCAGATCATATCAAGTTTCTCGTTGCAGCTAATGTCATCCTTGGAAAGACACACGAGGATGCTATTGCCAAAGAACAGGATTACAAGAAGTATAACAGTTTAGAATCGATCCAAACTACATTTGGTGGTGTCACTGGTATTGATCTAAGTCAATACGATTGGGACGAACTTGTTGTCCCAAAGAAGGATATTGATCAAATGAAATCGGCTACCGATTCATTGGTTAACAGAGGACAAAAACAAAGAACTAAAAGAGATATTCTGGAAAACTATAATAAATACGGGCTTTTTGGGAAACCATTCGTTGGATCAGTCAAAGAAGTTGCTGATCAATTAGAGGAATGGGTGGATGCGTATGATATTGATGGTTTCAACTTTGGATTTGGTGCAGTTTGGCCATCCAATTTAGAAGATATTGTGGACTTGTTGATCCCCGAACTACAGAGTCGAGGACTATTCTGGGATGACTATCCTGTCCCAGGTGGTACTTTCAGAGAGAATGCATTCGGTACTGAAGGTCAAACATTCTTGCATGAAGATCATCCAGCATACAAACTAAGATGGCAGAAAGATGTCCCAAAGGAGGATTTTGAGAGACAGATTAAGGAATATGAAGCTGTTAGACTGGGAAGAAGAAAACCTTAAATTAAGAAACGTGAGGCTTATATACTGGAAAGAAGACTTACTCTTCAGTATATACATCTTCAATAGAACCAGAAGAATTGGATCAATTGGGGTATAATTTTTTCGGTAGCGTATTCAAAAAAATGAACCGATCGGGGATTGAACCCGAGACCTTCGCCGTGTAAAGGCGACGTCCTAACCTCTGGACCATCAGTCCATATTAAGGAGGTAATTTTCAAAATATCTTTTTGAGAAATTACGATTTATCACGTGATATATTTTCTAAATTCCACTCTGTAACCTTGAATTGTGGATAATCCCATATAAAAAGTGGTTAATTCTTCGATTCATAGTACTTACTGTATGATGGGTTTTATATTACCGATAAATACTCAGCAAATACCCCGAATAATGTACATGTTAGAATTACGGCACGGTGCAATACCAAACCGCGTTAAGTTAGTTATGCACCAATTTCAATTTTTTTCTCTCTGTGCAGTTTCGTGTTAAAAGTTAAGAAGAAAAAAAAAAAACCAGACCATCACCAGCGAAGTCAGAGTCACCAAGTTTGTCTTTTGAACAGGTGTGAAAAATGTTAGACATTGCCCAATTTATTGAGGAGAAAGGGGGAAATCCTGAAATTATCCGTAAATCCCAACGTGCCCGTTACGCTTCAGTCGAGCTCGTTGACGAAATCATCGCTGACTACAAAGAATGGACAAAAATTAGATTCGACCTAGATGCCTTGAACAAAGAACAAAACAAAATCCAAAAGGAAATTGGTTTGAAATTCAAAGCCAAAGAAGATGCTTCTGAATTGGTTAAGCAAAAAGAAGAAATTGCCGAAAAGAAGAAAGAACTAGTCATCAAAGAACAAGAAGCTGATAAACAAGTCAAATTCAAAGTTAACCAGATTGGTAACATCGTCCATGAATCTGTTCCAATTTCAGATAATGAAGACAACAACACTCTGGTTAGAGACTGGAAACCAGAAGGTGTTGAAAAAGTTGAGAAGGTTGCCACTGCCACTGGTAAAGAAGCTGCATTATCCCATCATGAAGTTCTATTACGTTTAGATGGTTACGATCCAGAGCGTGGTGTTAGAATCGTTGGTCATCGTGGTTACTTCTTGAGAAACTATGGTGTCTTCTTGAACCAAGCTTTAATTAACTATGGTTTATCCTTTTTAGCTAAAAGTGGTTACATCCCATTACAAGCTCCAGTTATGATGAACAAAGACGTTATGGCTAAAACCGCACAGTTATCTCAATTCGATGAAGAACTATATAAAGTCATTGATGGTGAAGATGAAAAATATTTGATCGCTACTTCAGAGCAGCCAATTTCTGCTTATCACGCAGGTGAATGGTTTGAAAGTCCTGCTGAACAATTACCAGTTCGTTATGCTGGTTACTCATCATGTTTCAGAAGAGAAGCTGGTTCTCATGGTAAAGATGCTTGGGGTATCTTCCGTGTTCACGCTTTCGAAAAGATTGAACAATTCGTTTTAACCGAGCCAGAAAAATCATGGGCTGAATTTGACAGAATGATTGGTTTATCTGAAGAATTCTACCAATCTCTAGGTTTACCATACAGAGTTGTTGGTATTGTCTCTGGAGAACTAAACAACGCTGCTGCTAAGAAGTACGATTTGGAAGCTTGGTTCCCATACCAACAAGAGTACAAAGAATTAGTTTCCTGCTCAAACTGTACTGATTACCAATCAAGAAACCTAGAGATTAGATCTGGTATTAAGAAACTGAACGAACGTGAAAAGAAATACGTCCACTGTTTAAACTCTACTTTGTGTGCTACTGAACGTGCTTTGTGTTGTATTTTGGAGAACTATCAAACTGAGGAAGGTTTGGTTATTCCAGAAGTTTTGAGAAAATACATTCCAGGTGAACCAGAATTCATACCATTTGCTAAAGAATTGCCAAAGAACTCAACCTCCCAGAAAAAGAAATAAACTAGAATGTCTCTATTAATACTAAATAGATATTTCAATACTGATGGTGATATATTCTTTGTATTTTACGTAGTTGGATGTGTTTATTTCTCGGGCTCCATAACCAGACCTCCATAACTTAAGAACACCAACAAAGAAGACTGAAAACTGAATCAAATTGAAGCAGTCCAGTAGTTTCTCTTGTGTCCAGTTCTGGATATGGAATCGATCCCGTAAAAGTCACTCAGGTATATATATAACGGTTCATCTTATGAGGTTGAACAGCAAAAGGCGTTTCAACGTGCAGTCCATCCAATATATGAGTAGTACTATAGTTTGTGATTCTGATTCTGTACAATTGAAAATTACATCCTCAATCCTTCAACCCGGATATAATGAAGTGGTAATGGTAGGTCTTAACTTGCTGCCAGGGTGTTTTGACCCGAGCCGACCACGTACTCGTGCTAGGTAATTCTCGAAATGTTGATGATTCTCTATCTCCACAGTTCTCAGAGCTTATCCTTCCCCAAATAGATCAATCCAGTTTGAGATGAGGTATAAATAGCAGAGAACAGTCCCTCCACTCTTTCTTGCTGGCATCAATTAGACACAAAGCTTGTTCAAACATGACACAGACAAGTAACAAAAGACAGAAAAGAACAAGAAGGGCTCCCTTGATCATCAACTTCTTTGAGCATGCTTGTCCAAACCACCAAAATGCAGGCATATGGACGCATCCCAAGGATGAGTCTCTAGAATATACCAAGATCGGATATTGGACCAAGCTGGCTAAACTAGCAGAGAAGGGGAAAATCAATGCCATTTTCATTGGGGATGTCCTTGGGGGTTACGATGTGTACAACGGCCCTAGAAACTTGACGGCCACTGCGAAGTCTGCAACACAATTTCCGACAAATGATCCTAGTGCTTATATCTCTGCTATGGCTGCTGTGACCACCAATCTATCTTTTGGTGTCACTTTCAGCACCATTAGCGAGAATCCGTATCACTTTGCTAGAAGATTGGCCACGCTTGACCATTTGACAGAGGGAAGAATAGGCTGGAACGTCGTCACGAGTTATCTAGACAGTGCTGCTAGGAATCTTTTGGACAGTGGTGAGTTGCCCAATCATAAAGATCGTTATGCAAGAGCTGACGAGTATGTGAAGGTTGTATATGAGCTGCTTTTGTCAAGTTGGAGGGATGATGCCGTGACTAAAGACCTGGCGAAGAGAGAATATATCGATGCAAAGCGTATTAGAGAAATTAACTTCAAAGGAGAGCATTTCAACATCCCTGGTCCTCAAATAACAGAGCCCTCACCCCAGCGATTGCCACTGATAATACAGGCTGGTGCGTCAACACATGGTCAAGAGATCGGTGCAAAGATTGGTGAATTAATCTTCATTGGTGGGCATACCCCAGAGTTTTTAAAACAGAGGGTTGACTCGGTTAAAAAGACTGCTAAAGAGAAATTTCACCGAGATCCAGATTCTCTGAAGTTTGTTACTGGGATTCAAGTCATCTTGGGCAAGACTCATGAAGAAGCTGTTGCCAAATACGAAGATCTGTTGCAGTACGCTGATCCTGAAGGTGTCAAAGCCCTTATTGGTGGTTGGACTGGAATAGACCTCAGCAAGTATGGCGATGATGAAGATCTCAGGATCGCTGCTGCTAGTTCAGAAGGCTCTTTGTTGAAGTTACTAGTAAGTGGTGCGACAGGTCCTGTTACAAAGGAGTCTGCTGTAAATTCAAGATTAGTTTCTGGTTCACATCCTTTATTTGTTGGTACCGCTAAAGAAGTCGCTGATACCTTAGAAAAATGGGTTGATATTTCAGGTATAGATGGGTTCAACTTTGCTTATAGTATCTTTCCTGGGAGTTTCGAAGATATCGTTGAGTATCTACTGCCGGAGCTACGTGAGAGAGGCCTAGCCTGGGACGATTATCCAGTTCAAAATGGGACATTCAGAGAAAACTTCTATGGAGTGAAAGGCCAGACATTTGTTCCAGAAGATCATAGTGCATATGGTTATAGATGGAGAGAAGGCGTATCAAAGGAGGACTTTGAAAAAGAACTTGCATCTTATAAGGAGAAGTGGGAGAGCTACTCAAAATAAGCCTAGAAAATACTTTAAATCATTAGATCATCAGATTGAGTGTCTTATAAAAAAAGTCATTATAATGAAAAACGTACTCGTTTTGTAGGAGATTGATAATTTGAACTATCGTCAGATCTTTCTGCATAGTCTCCTTCATCAGTTTCATATTCAGGCTCCGATGATCTTGGTCGTACTCTCGCTCTTGCCCGTTGGTTGGCTCTCTTCTCCCTTGTTTCTCTGATCATGTCCTCATTATATTTTCGTACCTATCAAACGATGTTAGTATTACGAATTATCACAATTTATTTTGAACAGTAACTCACCTGCTCAGATCTTTCTTTGGACTTCAGATATTTTTCGAGTTCTGTCTTTCTTCTTGGTAGTGGTATCTCATCTTTATCATCCACAGTGGTGATCATTTCATCTGGAAACTTTCCTGTGCCCTGTTCATGTTTCTCATCTGGTACATTATATGTGATTCTTAAAGCCATTTGAAACAAATTTTCTTCAGGTTCTGGATCGGAACTTTTATCATAATCGTTGACCAGAGGTTCTGTCTCATTCTGAACCTTCGACACAGCTTCTTGTTCTGTTTGATTCAACTTTGATGAAGAAGCAGACTGTGCTCTCATGATTAAGTCTCGTATGTCGTGAAATGGAGCATCAGGAGAGCTTCCAGGGGTTATTGGGGGCTTCTTTCTGGACATTTCCAGAGGTGCATGTGGGTTCTGAGTGATCTGATCACTCACTAATCTATTGTCGGATATCTTACTGCTCTAAGTGTAGCAATAGAACTTTGGTGAGAGTGATTTTTCGATTGGCGCATAAGCTCTTTGGATTTTGCCATTTGTGCAGAAAAGCGCGAAATAGTAAGGAAAGAACATCAAGACACACACTCAATGAGAGAATATGATGGCACGAGCTGAGACACAGTATTAGATTAGATTATGTTGACGTGTTTATTATTGAAGAGTCAGAATTTAACAGAGGAGTCTGTTTGCAATGGATCCGCAGCTAGAGAGTTACCGTAATAATCGAATAATCACTCAGCGATGGTTTTTGTGTGGAAAGATTAGTTAAGTATCGCTTTTGTGTCACTTGGATCAACAAGCTTTGTGGATGTATCCTCAACCTCGATTGACTCATGAGAGTAAATAAAGCACCTTGCAGTAGAGATAAGAGCTATCTTGCAAAAGAATTCTATTGCTATTCACGTCGTCTTTTCTTATTAGCTAGTTCGTTCTATACACAAGACATCTTGCTAAATTATTACTCTGGTGGTTTCGAGCTTTTTATCATCTTAGCTTATAATCAAATGAGGATATACAATACATCTTCCATATCGAATGAGTCTGAAGAAGGCAAAACAGCAACGATAAGAAGAAGTTTTGAGAAGTTGCACATCGGCTCAAGATTATTGGGGCATTTACCGTTATCTCACAAAGATTCAGAGCACTCGAACAATGAATCCGATTCACTTACCCGTTCAAATGATTCCGAGAATATCTTTGATAATGAAGCTAGGTCATGCCTCTCAACTGAAGAGTGTAGCTTTGAAGAAGGTGACACTCCAATATCGAAAACCAAAAAGTCATCACATGGATTTCACCTCTGGATCTACAAGATCCATCTCTACCAGAAACAAAAGTTATATCATATCTTTGGTTTAATCGATAAAGATGAGTACGATGATCTTCAAAGGTTAAATAATGATGCTAATTGTGAAGGTCATAGTCCAATTATTACCCAACAATCACCTCCTGAAGAAGAAGCCTTCTCGTGTTATAATCAGTTCAAAACTCAAAATTTCAATTACTTCTTTGAAATGATCGCCAATCAAAATAGCAACCAACAAGAAGATGTTCAGGTTGAAGTACCAACATTTTCGCCTTTAAACGAACTAACATATCAAGACCTAGAAAAATTGAAGCAAAAAGTTTATGGTTCAGAGCCTCAATTCTCAGCAGGATCGTTAACAGACTTAATTGAGAAAATCGATTCAGAAGATGAAACTCTGGTTAATGAAGAAAGAGACTCCACCAGTAATGAGCAAGGGGACTCGATTGGATCGACAACAGGGGAAGTCATTGAACAATCATATGAAAACCAATCTGTCACAGCTCCTGAAATTATAAAACAGTTATTCAATGATGGAATCAACACTGGCGATGTCTATGAAATTGATTCAAACGAGGTTCACATGCTTGATAGTATTTCAAGTACCAAAGTGGAAACAGAGTCAATTCTAACGCCAATTGACGGTGAGTATTTGTTAGCAAGTGTCCAATCAATAGTGCTTTTATTAACCATCTGAACAGTTCAAATACCCAGTTCATTACAGAGGACTAGATCAGTCATTGAGAAGATGAAATCTGTCTTCAAATCAGATCGTCAGGTTATCACCGGTATGCCAAATATTGATTAATTCGTAATAAGGTTAGATCCCTTTACTAACAGTGGATCAAAGCGATCAATAGTTCAAGGTCAACTAGTACTTCAAGCTATTCACCAGTATCAATTTTTGTTCCAGCTCTAAAGAACCAAAATCTCATCCTCGATCTTGCAGGTAACGTTTCGGATGGTAATATCATTGAGCCAATTTATCACCCAGATGATGTTCATTTTGAGTGCACAGAAGATGAAAACACTCCTATCGATATCAAAAATCCAGCATTCTATGAGGCAGCATTATCCAGTAACCAGCCTGGAACTACCTCATCAGCCCAATTGAATATCAGCGAAATGAGTATGACGACAATCAAGTTTGATAAGTTCGCTCAGCTATTGTTTTATGACAGTTCAAAATGCCTAGGTAGTCATATCAGACAAAACAAACAATATGCTGCACGAAAGGAGAATCAAAAGCCCATGAAAAGACAGGATTATTTCAGAAACAATGGCTCCTTAGCTTTAAGCTCATCTGGCTCAACAAATATACCATTCAATTGGAAGAGATCAAAACTCGCTAAGCTCTCAAGATTTGCAACGGCTGGTGTCCAAACACAACTGCATACAGCGGAGGAAGAATTAAAGAGCTGTCTTGCCACTGGAAGCCCTCATATGCAGTCACATGCTTCGGTTAAACCTATTCTTAAATCAAGGCAAAACAAGAACGCAGAAACTGAATCTGTTAGAGCTAAGTACTGTGATGATATTGAAATTGGTGATTTTATGTCCTTTTTCGAAACCCATGAAAAGACACGTCAAGAGAGTGAGCCATTCTTGGGAAGAGTCCGTGAAAAACAGGTAATGACTTACTACTCCGGCGAGGGGGCTATATAAAACAGTATTTATGCGTATGGATGTGAGGTATTCATGTGGTTGTTCTTTCTGGGGTTTTGTAGTTCGATAGCAGAAGTTTAGTAGTTTCGCGAACTCTCAGTCTTTTCGTTAAAAAGAAGCATCATCAAGATTATGCTCAATTCAACAGAGGCAAGAAAACAGATGAATTGGCCATGGAGTCGCTTCTTCTGGAAAGATCTCTAGGAAAGCTCTCATACAGAAAGTTTGAGCAGCTGGTCACTGAGTCGTTCTACTTTCAATTGAGCCCCTTGGATTATCCGAAGTTTCCCAAGAAGAGCAACACCTCCATCAATGCACTTGATCTTGAAAAGACTGACTATAAATACCTCTTATCAGCTGGCTCTGATAGTTCTATAAAACTATGGAATGTTGGTTCAAGAAGAGCAGTGCTTATGACCGAGGTGAACAAAAACAATGGTGGGCATAAATTTGGTGTTACATGTGTTAAGTGGTGGCCTCATGATAATGGAATGTTTCTGTCTGGCTCGTACGACACTGAACTAAAAGTATGGGACTCGAATACTTTTGAGGAAGCATATTCATTTAATTTAGGCTCACAGGTGAATTGTTTCGATATCAATGAAGCTGTGGGAAGTTCGTTGGTTGTCACGGGGTGTGATAGTACGCATGTTCGAATTCTTGATTTGAAAACCACATCTGCCGTTCATACATTGACTGGTCATAATGGTCCTATAACTAGTTGCAAATGGAACCCGAATGATAGTAACTCATTGGCAACTGGAAGCGGTGAGGGTGAGGTGAGAATATGGGATATAAGGAAAACTAACTCTTGTATTACACAACTGGATCTTCACAGAACTGATAAGACAATAAGGTCTTTGAACTCTCAGAACCAAAGTAAGAAACTAGGGGTCTTTAAAAATTCTGTAAAAGCGCATTCACATGGTGTGAATGGACTTGTTTGGATGGAAAACGGTAAAACTTTGATAAGTACAGGAAATGATGAGAAAATCAGAGTCTGGAATTTGGATGAAAAAGGTGGGTTGAACACGTTATTGAATTTTGGCCCATTTGTTAAAAATAGATTCCCAAGTTACAAATCGATGATTCTAAGTCCATACAACGAGGCTGAAGTCCAGTACCTTTGGTATCCTTCTGATAATGGGGAAATATTGGTGTTTAGAATCCAGGATGGGAAAATGGTTACAAGATTAAGACGAAATCTTCAAGAAAATTCAAGGAGCTGCTGTGTCACATATGCTGGTCATAACAGTGGTAGATACTTCTCCGGCACAGTTGATGGGAAGATCAATGTATGGGGTCCAAAGGATGAAGCTTTGGTCGATGAGATTGATAATACGCTGATAGAGTAAAGTGATGTAAGGTACTTCATTCCTAGAGGCTCAAAATTGGGACAACTATTGAACATGCCACTGTTATGTTTCGAAAAATCAACCTTGAGAGGAATTGTGTATTTGTTCAGCTATTTACGCTAAATTATGCATACGATCTAAACATCTACTTGTGCTTCAATTTGTACTCTTATCAAGATTAAACGAGAAAGCGAGAAAGTTTGTTTTCCCGTATAATTTTTTCTGCAGGCATGTTTTTCCGCGTTTCAACGGTCAACCTGCCGGCCTCCACAGAAAGATAGACAATCGATAATCGGTAACCGCATTGTCCAGGGACCATTGGAACCCTCAGAAAAAGCAAAAGGATGTTACAAGTTGACTTCAATGTAGTGGGAGAGACCTCCGAGCTCATGGTGGCCAACTAATTCGAATGGATTTCACCAGTTACTGAAGAAAATTCCTTTCTAGATTTTTGTGGTGAATGATCTGAAATGCCGGATTCGCTCAAAATGGCGAAAACTTTCCCCTTTGGATCCTTCTGGAGCACGATCAGTAAATCAGCCTGTAAGAGGCCAGGAAATTGTCATCCTGCTAATGAGTGACTATTCCATTGAAATCTACTATGGGGTTGTTCGCTTGAGCCAAAAATAGTACTAGGAGTTCCCACGTTGGAGTTCGCTAGATTTTAAAGCACATTATCCTATTACATTGAATAGGAACAAGGGAGAACTCAATTCTCCTAAATAGTTGTTCTCAGTTGTCAATCGGTAGTTATAGCTAATTCGGCGGAACAAATGCACTTTGGCTACAAACTGTATTTGGCTTATATGATTTTTTTGACACGAACTGAATCCCCACTAGTTCTCAGAATTAAGTGGTTCGTAGGTTGTCCTCAGGGTATAGAGAACCGCCCTGATAGCAATTGAATACGAATCTGGTACGCAAAATTGACATTAAGCGCCATTTGTTCTTTTGGCCTTAGCAGCACATACGAGCTTTATACGATACATTTATTACAAACGAATTTGTCAATGTAGAACATCTATAAAGAGTAACCATATTCTTGCGGTACCAATTGATGCTCTTACTCTGATGTTCACCTTGTGATTACAACCCATCATGTAGCTTCGTTGACTACGTACCTAACTTGATGCAAATAGTAAATCAGCATGTATCATGACCCCACTAAACTTGTCATTATTGCTGATTTTTTTTTATTTTTGTAGCTAACGATCATTTGCTGTATAAGTCACTAACTAGTACTAAATACCAGAGGCCTGTGCCACCCTCCAAATTTAGAAAAATATGGCACTTCAGCTGGGTGTTGTGGGGCAATGCTGGTTTATCCATGCTTACACAGGAAGCCCTACTAGCTGCTACAATGCGCTCCAATGTGTGACTCAATTCTGGATGACCAATTGTGCTTGCTCGTAAACAGCGATTCGTGTTTGTTTTGTCTTCTTGTTTATCTTTGTGTCACTCGCTCCGAAGGTTGTGTCACTCGACCTTTTGCGTAAAGTGTTTCGCCACTTTTTTTTCTTTTTCTTGCGCTCTTTCCCATTTGCAAAAATCGCCGGTAGGTCCACTCAATGGGGTTATGGGTCGATGCGGGATCTGCAACTCGATAAAGAAACCTACATCTCCGGAAAAGAACAGTAATCATTGCCGCGGAGATGTTTTTGCTACGAATGGGGGAAAAAGGTCAATTAAAAGAGTGTACGCACAATTCCAATCATCGAATGCAGTTGATCAACCTCGCTTACGCAAAGGCTACTGAAATATCCACTTTACGCTTGAAAGTTCTCCAGATTCTAGCACCTCGAAGAACCTTCTGTTGTCGGTTTATCCGCATAAGTCTGCATAGACTTGTGCAACATGATGCACTCTTTTCTTTTGTCGTCCCGGTAAATCTGCGAAAATGGCGGAAGAAAAAGAAAAGACAATTCATGATACAAAAATTTTCTGAAATATTTCTATATATCTTAGATGGAGGACCAGTTTTTTGTTCTTATTTTCTCTTTCTTATTCTACTTTGCTCCTACAAACAAGTTTTATCAGATAACATCTTATCTATTCAAACAATTGCTTTACTATCCTATCCTAACTCGAATACATCATTATCACCTACTCACTGCTTATCTTATCACACAAGGTTTGATATCAAATTTTTTTGACACAATTAATTATGTCGTCTAATCCTTATAGCTCGAACCTAATAACGTTCAATGGTCGCTTTGAAGCGATGACTCCTGATATTCCAAACTCCGAAATGAATGTATTTCCTACAGAACAACAGATGGGTTCATTATCAAGAAAGTTATCCAAGTCCTCAATTGGTAGATCTGAAGATCTCTCCATGCCATCTCCTCCATTATCACCATATCAATCTAACTCTAACATTGCTGCTTCAGCTCCAAACAATCTACATGCTATTGTTTCTGGTTCATCAGGCTCTTCTAGCCCAATCAATCAATTACAACCAGCTCTAAACGTTGAAACTATTGTCGTTCTAAATAAGAATGGAGAAGAATATCCATTGAACACGTTTGAGAAAATGCCATTAGTTGTCAATGCTTGGAGTAATATTGGAACAAATGGGTTTAAGCAATCACAAGTTGCTTTCTTAAGAAGTTACATCAACCGTTCTAAACATTACAAATCAAAGCCTAACTATTCAAGAAAATACGCACCTAGAAGAATGGTTAGAAGTTACTACAATGATTCCATAATGAACTCTAGTAATAACTATAACAGTGATTCTGATTACAATAGTCAATTTGAAAAAGTTAGAACTCGTCGTGTTGTTAGAGAAACATCTTCTCGTCCAACATTCACTGACTCCGAAGTCCCATCCAGAGTTTCTACTCCTGTGACCAAGAAGAGAAAACCTGCAGCATTATCTTCCCCTGCTCCACCGGTTATTATTGATTGGGAATCGATTCCGGATTATTCTCCAGATATTTCAACTTTACCTAACAATTCAAGATGTCTAAAAGTTGAATGGAAAGGACAACCAATGAATCTATCTGACGATCCATTGCTAGATAAATTGCATCCAGCTGAAGTTACATTAGCTTCCATTTTGAGATTACCATGTAATCTATACTTGGATTCTAAGAGAAGATTGTTTGCAGAGAAGGTCACCAGATTAAAGAAGGGATTACCATTCAGAAGAACAGATGCTCAAAAATCATGCAAAATCGATGTTAACAAGGCAAGTAGATTGTTTGCAGCATTTGAGAAAATCGGTTGGTTAGAAGATGATAAATTTGCAAGATTCTTATAAGTCTGTGTGAAGACTGTCTTTCTCCGTTTTGTTCAATACCCGACTTTTCTGTGTTATATTTGGGGTTTTCTTTTTCTTCTGTTAAACATGTTGCATTTTTAGACCATCGTGGTCCTCATCTGAAGTAAGAAAGGTGTATTTTTATTTCACATCAAGGTTTTAATTACTAGCATTATACGTCTGTTGGGCATGTTGTTTCTTTATTAAAAGGTTGGGGTTTTTTTAGACGCCGTGACGGTGGTATCATACACCTGGAGAAAGCTTTCACTATATATACGTTGCTAAAGTTTTGGTCCGGCTCATTTTACGTTTCAAGTGTTTTATATTTTTTTGTTGGTTTAATAGGTTTTCAAGTTTATTGTTAAAGTGCATGCTCTAAAGCTGGTTGGTATTCCAGTTTTATCATGAGCTGTTTTTGGTTATGTTATATAAATATTTTAGTGTTTGGTATTTGGTGGTCCGATTGAGGTGTTTATCAATTTGCTGTACCATCAATCATTGGTTCTTTTTATACATTTGTGTGAATATTGGGTTTATTTTAACACGGGTTTTCAATATGGTTTGAACAACTTGTAGCTACGTCTAACTCCTGTAGAAGCACTAGATTATAACCTTGATATATATACACGGATAGTTCAATCCAGGAAAGGTTCTCAAAACTGTGTCCTCTGGCATCCTACTAATTAAGATCAAGTATTCGTGCATTAGTCATTAACTATTATCTTCGCTATAGACTGTAGCAAATATTTTTCTGTTGATCTGATGTAGTTCATTGCAATGTACGTGAAGCTCTAATTGGTCAAAGTCTGATAATGCCAAATACAGTTGTTATAAGAGAGGGTTTAGAATAGTATCAAAAAGTAAACAGGAAACCCTGGTCGCATGAAGTGATCCTTGACCAGCTGCGAGATGAAGAAAGTTTTGAAGTTCATATTTTGATAGACATAACTCTGAGTTGTTCTGAAAAACGAGGACTCTCTACTATCCTGAATAAAGATAACCTTTAGAGGAACAGTTTGAAGTGGCTGTACTTTTGCAAGATAAGTGAGTCCTTTGGTGAATGATGTTCGAAGGTCAAGGTATGCTATTTTGCGAGCATTGTAATCAAGAATGTCTTGCTTCGTAAACATTTTCAATCACCCAGCTCTGTCGTGTACCAGCTACCAGCTAGGGCAAGAGTACGGGTGGGGGATTGTCATGCCTATTCAGGGTGTTCCTTTAAATATAGTATTTCCTAAATAAAGGGTGCATCTTGCACTGTATGACCGAAATCAGTCACCTGATCAGTCACGTGTACTCACCCCTTTCAGATTTGGCGTGTAGAGTTTGAGAGAAAAGGGAAAAGGGAAGAAAAAGCTGGCTGGCGGGTCCTTTGGGAAGCAGCAAAAAAAATCAACAAACCAGAAAAGAAAAGAACGAAAACGAAACGAACCATCACCACCGATTTCCTCCTCTTCACAAAGACAATATCGCATACGGACACCCACAGGGCTCTCTTCTGCTGACCACGAAAACACGTTCTCCAAGAACACCACACGCTCGCTTTCCCCTCCCACTCGCGCCAGCTAAAGAGTATACTGTTGTTATTCGCAACCCGCCCTGTCAAATCGGATCGCAGAACCCACCAACTGATAGTCTGATTGGCCCTAGACGCTCGCTCATAGAACACTAGTTTAAATCATAACACGGGCTCCCTAATCCTTCAATATAGTCGCTCACTGTTAGGACCGTGTCAACACTCTATCTGTTCTTACTGCGTTTGCTTTTTTTTAACCTAGTTGGCATTTCTGATTAGTGTCTATCATCAATAAGTTGGTTTCAGAATAAACAGTGAGCAGTAACGAAAAAGAAAACGTTCAGTTGAAACTCCCTCTGGATAATACAGAGAGGGAAAGCATTTGACAGTATCAGAGCCGCTAATCGAACCCTGAATCATCGTTTCAACGCGCTCGGTTTTGGTTTTCACCTTGTGCCTATAATCACTGGAGGAATCACTCACACAACTCATCATAGACAACATCCCTCAAACGACCACCAAGGGAGCTTCTCGATAAAATCGCTTAAATAATTGCTACTCGTCCCAGCGCGTCAAATCATGTCTTTCACCTTCGATGCTACCGTGACTTCTGATCACAATATGAGCACATATCAACAACACCAACAACAACAGCAGCAACAACAACAACACCAACAACAACAACAACATCCCTATCAGTTTACACCACAACATCTACCTATACCCACTCATCAGCGACCACAACATCAACAACAGCAATATGTCAGTAGCTTTTATAATCAGCATAATGGCTCAGAGACTATGATATATAACGCCCCACATTCCTCTCAACAAGTTCATCCATCAGCTCCTATTGTTCAGCATCAACATTACCAACAACATACGAACTACCCAAGGTCAAACAAAATTCCAAATAGCGATAGTTCATTCTTAGAGTTATTAGAACAAGTTCCAGGTGAACAAATAGTAGCTGGTCTACATTCAAGTGTCGAGTATCAGTCAAGTTCCACTCATAATTCTAATGCTAATCCTGATGAGAATGCCGAAGGTATGATCGGTGTTGATCTTGAGTCCCTTTTGGAGGAGGATCCTCTGCTGTCATTTACAACAACTTTGGATAGACAGGAGTCAAATGACACAATCTTGCAGAGCTCCTCTCCTCTTGTTGAACCCGTTGGTACCATAAAGCCCACCGTTGAGGCTTTGGATCTTTCCGGAAACCACAGCCAAACTTCCTTGGTTAATGAACAATCTCCTCCAGATCATATATCGAACCAACAATACTTCTTTCCAACACCAACTAGTTCAGCCCCAGGGTTCATACCATCAACAGCCACATATCAACAGCCTGTTATACGTTCTAGTTTTGTTCATTATAATCATTCGGCTTTGACGAAGGAAGGCGTTGTGCCTCCAAGTATCAATAAGAACACAAATGTTGCCTCCCCTAATGTGAAAGCAGGTGTTCAGCAAGTCCCTGTTCCGGCCCATCTAAAGCTACAAATTCAGAATCAGGTTTTGTTCCAACAACAAACACAGGCAGTACCACATCAACAACACATGCAAACCCAGATCCAGCAGCAGCAGGAACAAAAACACCAACAACACACACACCAACAACAACAACAACAACAGCCGCTAAATGACAAAGAATCCCAATTTGAGGAACAGCAGTTTCAAACTTCTCCTCAATATTTTCTTACTCAGTCACTACAAAACATTGCATATCCTCCATCTGTTCCTCATCCACCTTCTCGAGAATCGCCTACACGTTCCTCCCAGCCTACGCCATCTGAACAATATAAGTTCCAAAGCAAAGTCATTCAGCAACAAAAGCCATCTATTTCTTCAGATAATCTTCCCCCGACTCCACCAGGATCAGGAAGGGCTTTAATCTCCAAATCAAGCTCCACTACAAAGCTCAACAGGGCCAAGAAGACTAGTACTCAAAGTAGTACACCAAAGATGATATTGAAAAAATCACAAAGCTTCTTATCTTCTACAAATAACACACCATTCTTTTCAACTCTTGATTTTTCAAAAACTATAAACGGAAGCTTGTTAAATAAAGAAAAGGGACATGCAAAATTGATGAATCAATCACGGCCAACTCTGAAAATTTCTAATTCTTTCAAGAATTACGAGTTCATTTTTGAGAAAGGAAGTCAATCCGCTAGAAAGCTGTCAACTTCCAGTACACCTAGAAGAAAGTCTTCCACTGCAATATCAACACCAATATCAGCTCAATTTCCTCGCCTTTCTAAACCCCCCGGTATTGATTTCTCATTTGGAAACTCACCATCATCTGCTTCACCTACTGCCTCTGATGGTTCAGTAAATAGTCCATTGACTGGTTTTAGTTCCCAAACTCCAAATCTCTCATTTGTTAGCAAGTTTAGCCCTGTTGAGCAGTGCTCGAGTCCTAACTTCGATCCAAGTGTAGGATCATTCACAAAGAAAAAGAAAAACTCAACAAGTGGTGTTTCTCCATCGAGTAAGCCCCCAGTGGCTCCAGATATGAAGACTGGTATTATTGATTTTAGATTGCCTAGATGAGTTCCACTCAGTTTGTTTTTAACTGGCTACCGTTGTTTCAGTTTTACGTGTTCGTTTCGTTCTAGAAGTTCTTCCTCTAGTGGTTATTGATCAGAGATTCTTATTTCTTGATTGTTCAATTTTCCCTTAACACGACTTTCGAAGTGTTTTTCTGTTTCGAAATTCACTTGTTTCTTCTCCGTCGGCCGGTCACTTTAATGTTCCATTCCATTTTTCCATCTTACCGCTTAGCATTTATCTGTTATGACTGGTGCATTACTACTTGCTCAACCCCCAATTCTTTTATAATAAATTGTCATATTCTGTCTGAATCTTTACTTTAATCAAGAGCCGTAGGCCTACGTAGAAATGTTCTCTTGTTGTGAAAGGATGTTGTACCTGAGGAGATATTTACACTGTCAAGAACAATATACCGTATTGTAAGATCGACATCATAATGATGTATGTATAAATATTAATAAATAGAATAAATAAGAGAATCGCTAAATGCAAATCAGCAATTCAATAAATAGATAGTTGAATAAAAAGGCACTATTTCTTAGGCAATTTGAACTCGGACTCATAGATAGGTTCAGTACGTCTGACAGGCTTTCTAAAATATCTTCCCTTGAAACAATACTTTGTTAATATTTTCCATTCTGGAGACAATTCAGCTTGTTTATACTTACTTGTGAACGATAGGCTAACCATCCTAAACCTGTTGGAATAATAACGAATAAAAGAATTATTGGACGCAAGTTCTTTGGTGTGACTTTGAATCTATCAGCAGCACTTTCTCTATAAGCTGGCACAGTCTCATGTTAGATGGAACGAGTGATTTTGAGTGGTTGTATCTTTGATTACTCACCATAGAAGAGCTCAAAAGCAGGATCTCTTCTTAATGCTATTAAGGGGTTATTGTTAGTTTGAGGTGCAATAAATTGGTACAGAATAAACTGTTCTGCATGTTGAAGAAGCCACAAGATAATACATACGATCAGGTCCATGTCCGCCGGCCATCTTGATCAATCTCTGATAATTAAGCTTGCTTTTTGTTTGCTACCAGTTGTTGATCCTTATGGAGTTGTGCAAAACTGCCCTTTTCTTGTATAACGAAAATAAATTGGTGTCCGGATGTTTCTACCGAAACCATATTAACCCTTGAAATACCTACGCTAGACTCAAACTAGAATTATAACTTAAATTAAAAACCCCTTTCTAGAGCACATTAACATATAAATACATATATCCCATAACAAAATCCTTAAGCTTTTTCAGCAGTAGCTTCTTCAGGCTCAACTGTAACCAACAGATCACCTGCATCAACGTTGTCACCCTCCTTAACAACAACGTCTGAAACTAAACCAGTAGCTGGAGCAGAGATGACCATTTCCATCTTCATGGCACTTAAGACAGCTAGAGCTTCACCTTTCTGAACAGCAGAACCTTTGTGGACTTTGACGTCAACTAGAACACCAGCCATTGGAGAACCAACTTGGTTTGGATTGTGAGCGTCCGCTTTTGGTCTTGAAACTGTCTCAACATTAGATTTCTTATCAGCAACTGCGACTTTACGTAGTTCACCGTTTAATTCAAAGTAAACTTCTCTGTTACCAGTTTCTTTGTTAATGTCACCAACAGCAGTACATTTGATGATCAAAATTTTACCTTTTTCAATCTCAACATGGATCTCTTCACCAATTTTTGGTGGAGCTAAGAAGTTTCTGGTTGGTAAGACAGACAAATCACCATATTGTTCTCTGATCTTTCTGTAATCTTCATAAACTTTTGGATACATGTTGTAAGAAGCAATATCATCTTCAGTGATCTTGGTGAATCTTGATGCTAGATCTTCTCTAATTTTTTCGAAATCAAATGGAGCTAGTTCCAAACCAGGTCTGACATCTAATTTTCTTCTCTTACCTCTCAAGACATCAGATCTTAATGGTTCTGGGAAACCACCATATGGTTGACCAATTAAACCTTCAAAGAAGTCAAGGACAGAATCTGGGAAATCTAATGAATTTGCCAATCTTCTGACATCATCAGATGTCAGCTTGTTGGACACCATAAATTGGGCCAAATCACCAACAACTTTAGACGTTGGAGTAACTTTAACTAAATCACCCAATAGGTAGTTGGCTTCTCTATAAGCCTTCTTGGTTTCAATCCATTGTTCACCTAAACCAACTTGTTGAGCTTGGAATAATAAGTTAGTCAACTGACCACCTGGGATCTCATGTTGGTAAACTTCTGGATCAGGACCTTTCAAATCAGCTTCAAAGACAGAGTACAACAATCTCATTTCAGCCCAGTATGCGTCAATTTCTCTAACATGGTCAACGTTAATGCCAGAATCAATTTCACCATCTAAGGATGCCAACAGAGCAGAAATTGAAGGTTGGGAAGTCAAACCTGATAAAGAGTTGGTAGCGACATCAACAACATCGGCACCAGCCTTTGCTGCTGCTGCCATAGATGCAACACCAGTACCAGCAGAGTCATGGGTATGAACATGGATCGGTAAATCTGGGTATTTAGCTCTGATAGCACCAATTAAGATTCTAGCAGCACTTGGTTTCAAAGTACCAGCCATATCTTTAATACCCAAAATATGAGTACCGGCTTCAACAATTTGTTTAGTGATTTCTAGGTAGTATTCTAAGTTGTATTTCTTACCTGGTTGCAACATATCACCAGAGTAACAAACAGTAGCTTCAACAACACCACCAGCCTTTTTGACGGCTTCAACACCGACCTTCAACTGTTCTAGATCGTTCAAAGCATCAAAAACTCTGAAAATATCAACACCATTGTCTTTAGCTTGTTTGACAAAATGGTCAATGGCATTATCTGGTAATGAAGAGTAAGCAACACCGTTAGCACCTCTCAATAACATTTGGAATGGAATGTTTGGAACCAATTTTCTGAGTTTTCTTAGTCTTTCCCATGGATCTTCATGTAAAAATCTCATAGCAACATCAAAAGTAGCACCACCCCAACATTCTAAGGCGAAAGCACCTGCATAACCATGAGCAGTAGTTTGAGCAATGGCTAATAAATCATAAGTACGGACTCTAGTAGCCAATAGAGATTGATGGGCATCTCTCCAAGTGGTATCCATAATTAAGGTACCATTGAAGTTACGGACTTTCTTAGCAAATCCTTCAGCACCTTCAGCTAATAACACATCTCTCCAACCTTTTGGAACTGGAGTTCTGACATCGATGGTGTTACCATCTTTGTCATGAATGTGAGGGATGGTAGCATCTTTCTCCAACTTTGGTAAACCAATTTGACCTTTGATCGAAGAACCATTGACAGCTAGATCAGCCAAGTATGCTAGTAGTTTTTGAGCTCTGTTCTGAGAAGAAACCATTTCGAATAATTTTGGAGTATCGTCAATGAAAGTTGTCCAGTAGTCACCTTTGATGAAAACTTCGTTGGTCAACAAAGTCAACAAAAATGGGATGTTAGTCTTGACACCTCTGATTCTGAATTCAATCAAGGCTCTTAACATTTTTCTTCTGGCAATTTCGTAAGTAGAACCGGAACAAGAACATTTCACCAACATAGAATCGTAATGTGGAGAAATAACTGCACCAGAGAAGGCATTACCACCATCCAGTCTGACACCGTTACCACCTGCAGATCTGTAAACTTCAATTTTACCAGTATCAGGTTGGAAGTTCTTAGCTGGGTCTTCAGTGGTAATACGACATTGAATAGCGAAACCTCTGGTAGTAATTTTGTCTTGTAACAAACCTAATTGTTCTAATGAGGCACCGGCAGCGATTTGAATTTGAGCAGCAACTAGATCAACACCAGTGATTTCTTCGGTGATGGTGTGTTCGACTTGGATTCTTGGGTTGATTTCAATGAAATAATGTCTATTTTGGTTATCAACTAAGAATTCGGCAGTACCAGCGTTTCTGTAATGGGCAGTTTTAGCTAATTTGACAGCATCTGTTAAAATTCTATCACGAATCTCGGTTGGTAAAGTTTTAGCTGGAGCAACTTCAACAACTTTTTGGTGTCTTCTTTGAACGGAACAATCTCTTTCGAATAAATGGATAACATTACCGTAGTTATCAGCCAAAAGTTGAACCTCAATATGTTTTGGCTTGTCTAGGAATCTTTCAATGAAACAAGTACCATTACCAAAGGCGGTAACAGCTTCAGATTTGGCTCTTTCAAAAGCATCACCGATATCATCACCTTCTCTAACAACTCTCATACCACGACCACCACCACCAAATGCAGCTTTGATGATAACTGGGAAACCGTGTTTATTGACGAAATCTTGTGCTTGTTCGACAGAGTCGATTGGACCATCAGTACCTGGGACGGTTGGCACGCCAGCAGCAGCAGCTAAGTTTCTAGCAGAGACTTTGTCACCAACAGAATCGATGATTTTGTTGGATGGACCAATCCAAGTGATACCAGCCTTTTCAACTTTCTCAGCAAATTCAGAGTTTTCAGAAAGGAAACCATAACCTGGATGGATCATATCAACATCGTGTTCTTTGGCGATTTTAATGATTTCATCGATTTGTAGATAGGCTTGCACTGGAGAGAATTGACCTTTTTCCCCGATTGGGTAAGCTTCATCAGCTTTCAGTCTGTGCATGGATAATCTATCTTCATGGGAGTAGATTGCGACTGTTTGCATGGATAATTCATGGGCAGTTCTGAAAATTCTGATAGGGATTTCACCTCTGTTGGCGACCAAAATCTTGTTGGTCTTTTCATTCAACAGTTTCGAATTTCTTCTGATCTTGTTGATGTCCCCATGATCAGGAAGACTTAGTTTGGCTTCAGTGGACATTTTTGAAAGAGAGTAAAGTTTCTTCTAGTTGTGTGTATCGTATCTGATTTTTTGGTGATAAGCAACAAAAGGAGGATCAGAAAAGAGGGAAGTTGGGTTGAAATTGAGCGCTTCACCAGGAAGTTTCTTTATCAATTGGGCCAGTGAGGGAAGGTACAAGAAGAAGCCTTTTCCAAGAACAAAAGGAGTCTGTTTATCAGAAGTTCACAGATGAAGAGAAGGGGAGTAGGAGGAAAAAGGCAGGATTACTCGTTGCTTAAATAGAACGCTGGATTTTGGATTTTTATCAAATGACTACGTTTGTCCCAAAAATCCAAACCGTTCTGTCCTGGACATTTCCTGTTAGTTTTTCGCGGGACACAAGACATACAGCTGGGAAGAAAAAAGGGCCCCACGGTTCTGGGGAACCGAGGCCCTGCCTAGCTGTCGCAAAAGCAGGCCAAATAACACAGCAGGGAGGTCAGAACCAGCGGTACAGCCGTTGCCCAAGGAGAGAAACAAAGGAAGGAGAACAATTTTCGTGGGGGAACTCTTTCTGGCTTTACCATCTGGGACAAAATCTGGGGTAAGATGCTGTATCAAAAGCTATCTCAACCACGCAAAACACCTCAAACAAGGAAAATAATCCAAGAAGAGGCCTGAAGAACAATATCAGGAGTGGTGCCTATTGGGAGATAGAGCAAATATCAACAACCGGTCAACTCTGTTATGTGTATTGGTTAGTGACGAAAACTTACGAAGAGGTATAAGGTTCCGAGCAGTACACAAAAGGCAAAGCCAACGAAGGATATCCCACATTCAGCCCTCTTTTCTTGAGTGAAAATGTCATGTGTATTGTTATCAATTCAGTGAAGAACTGTGAAAAAAGTGGTTCTTAAATCCTTTCGACCCTACTTACCCCAGAATTTTGTGCCTTTGTTGTCTATCTCCCGGAGAATTTAGTATAAAGTCGAAAGTGTCAAAAGCCAACACCATAAACGATTTCCCCCGCGTTTTGAAGGAAGTTTATAGGTCTTGACTCTCTTAAGTCTTCCTACTTTATCCACCAAAACTCCTTTTTAGTTAAATCTAAACGAAAAATTGCCTCCCGTTTTGTTGGTCGGCCCGTTTTGAGATTGCAGGCAGCATAAGCAGTTCAAACCTTTCAACCAACCAAATGAACCCGACCCCCATCTTTATTACTTCGTCCTCCAATTGGACGTCTTGCTCAACTACCAGTGTGCATGCTGAACAGTGAGAGATTAAACCAGTTCTGCATATACTAACTTACGGAAGATGATTGGCCCATTCTTCAAAAACTATAAGTACTGTTTTTGAAACGAACTACCCCAGGGGGAAAAAATATACTGTTTACAGTGGGTGCTTTAACATCCTGAACCCAAGTGTACCGAAGCTCAATTTCTGCTACTCCGTGATTGTAGGTTCGCTTCGCTAGGTAACCCTGATTTACAATGTCGACGTCACTACTTAGCATTTGGCATTATGTGGGAGATTGCAGTTAGTAGATCTGAACTGATTACACTCACAACTGATCATGCTGAGTATCTTTGGTTTTTTGGAATGTGAATGTCATACAATACAACAATTACATGCCTTTTTCTATACACAAGTGAGTTAGGTAGTTCTGAGTTATCCATTAACTACGCTAATAAGATACTCATGAGATGAGAATGATTCAATTGTGGTAACTAATAGGCTAGCATTTCCACATTGATCATTCGTTGAGGGTGATATCACCATATATTGCCAGCGATCTGTCTCTAGGTCGAACGAATTACTCACATTTGTCCTCTTTCCAGCCCAATTTGTCTACATATCATTGAGCTCTTCGCCCAATGAGATGCCACCAATCTGGAGAAATGTGTGACCCACGGTGGAAAAATTTTTCAGTTCGCGACTCGACTGGTACACAAATTCGTCGGAGCGGTTAAGACTTCCGGTATAGGAACTGAACTGGTGGGCGGTGGAGGGTGAGAAAGTGGAAGATTGAAAAGTGTGAATTGGTGTGTTTGGTGTTTGTTATGTGTTAAATGACAAAAGTGTTGATGTTTTTCTGCGCTCTGCATTTGACACAAAGCACGTCCCATTGTAAAATGGCAGTGGAGTACATTTGGAGTCGTCTTTTGCCCTGTTTCTTCCGTAAGGCGATCCTTTACCCTTTCCTGATACTTAAAGCGAAGAATTTCGGTTGTAAGCTTCCATGTATTTCACACCTATAAACTTCACACACTTTGCTCCCGGATAAATCCATAAAGTCCCGTAGATAAGATCCTTGATGGTCTTCTTTGTCTAAATAATAGTGCATTTCTCAGGGTCTTGATATATTTTTAGATATCATCTTCTCTCCTTAGATCTCTTCTGAACCGCTACTTAACTACTCAATTATCAACAGATTTCTAAACTTAATATGATGAGATAAGTTGAAGGGCTCATATACTGTTTACAGGTTTAAATTCAAATCTCCTCGACTATATCAAGTGGTGGCATTCTAACCAGATGTGATTTCCCTACTCTGAAACAAGCAGTAGTAAAATTCCATACACAATGCTGAAATATGAATATTTACCATCTGTTTCAAAGTTGAAAGAGCAAGATGTGCTACTTAGTCTTCTCTCCATATCATTCAATCCAATTTAACTCACGCCGAGTCAGCTGACTCAACGTGGATCATTTCACTTATTTAAGTTAGAAGTATATCATTTGTATGAGACCTCCCACAGAGGTGAAACTCTTTTCAATGTTGAATTTTCATCTACTTCCGAGATCAATGGGCATGGAGTACTTCAGACATTAAGGCAAGTTATTACAATGTAGAACCTCCGTGCTCTAAACTACCAGTTAAAAATGTGCTCACAAAAGACGGCAAATCACACGAGAGAAAAGGCCTTCTCTATTGGCACTATACATGTGTCTCATTTTTGATTTCGGTGGTCTTAATGTGAAACTTTTAACCAACTCATTTTGAGGGTCACTCACATCGAGAAGAGAAAACGTACCTGAGACAAGTAGCAAGTCCAGATTATGCCCTTAGACTAACCTCAGTAAACGGCTGGCTCACACGGGTCAATGCTTTGCCTTTATAATCTTAGTATATGATACAGTGCTGATCATGACTAGGAAAGGAAAAGTAACATTTGTGAAGTCGTCATTGAAAAAGAATAATAAAAAGGAGATGTGAGTCTGAAAAAATGAACGTATAGTCCAGAAACTCCATTCGAGAAAAGACCCCGACTGTCCAACTTCTCACTCCTTCAGTGCCCATGCCCCTGGGTCCACTGTACCTCTCTGTTTAGTACTGTCCATCTCTCTGTTTCAAAGATTCGCGGTGTCTTTCACTGTGTGAAAGTGGAATGAAAATAAGACCAGCTGGAAGATGGAAAACTTATCGTCACACTGCACTCTCAGCATATCATATCTACGAGGAGATAGCTGTTGCCTGTTGTGCACAACACATATAACTAAGCCCCCCCCCCCTATTCCAGGATGGTCTCACAGCAAAAGGTTTTGAGAGCCTTGAACTCACTTCTCAGCAGGCACAGAAACTCATCCATCATTGGGCTCCTGGTACTCGTGTTCCTGATCCTTTTCCTGAAACTCATATATCAAGATGATACAGACTACATGTTTGATCTGAGTGATGGAAGATCAACAGCAGGTTTCGGGATCACTAGAGGTGGTACTGGGAACCAAGGCTTCCAGAAAAACAACAGATTAGGTGGTCTCCCACCAAGTGCGAGAAGAAGTTATTTCGATAAAGATCCTGTTATTTATGATGATTACGATGTTGATAATTTTGAAGAAGAGAACTATGAGTTTTTCAATAAAGATAAGAATAAAATCGTCATAATATTGGGTGCCAATCAAGAAGGTGGTGTTAATAAGTGGAAGGGTCCAAACGAATGGTCCATTGAAAGATCATCAATCGTTAATAAAAGATACTATGCCAAACTACATGGTTATGATTTGGTTATTAAAGACTTGACAAAATTCAAAAAATATTCAAATGATCATAGAGAAGGATGGCAGAAGTTTGATATCATCAAAGATGTTTTCGAAGAGTATAATAATGGGGATTGGTTCTGGTATCTTGATTTGAAGACATTGATAATGGAACCAGAATATTCTATTGAACAATTGATTTTTGAAACGTTCAATAAAACTTCTTCAAGAGATCTTTCCTATTTCAATCCTAATGAAATACCAATCAATATTCCATTCACTAACTACGAAGAACCTGTTAATTTCATTCTTTCACAAGATTGTGGTGGGTTTAATCTAAATTCATTTTTTGTCAAGAAAACCAGATGGTCATCCACTTTACTTGATGTTTTGTTTGATCCAGTTGTTTATGCTCAAAAACACGATAAGTGGACTAATGGTGAAAAAAATGCATTAGAGCATTTCTATAAAGAATATGGATGGATCAGATCAAGAATTGGATTCGTTCCAACAAGATTGATAAGTAGTCTACCAAAAGGAGCATGTCCCGATTTTTCAGATGATGAAAGATTTTTCTATAATGAAACACAAAGAGATTTCTTAGTCAATATGAATGGTTGTGAATATAATAGAAACTGCTGGGATGAAATGGAGCTATTCAAGCAGATCAGTAAAGATCTACATTCAACCTGGTTTAAAAGAGTTTTTGGTTAAGTAAAAATGACATGAATTTCGTTTCGTTTCCATTGTGTTTTTAGATAGCATTATTATAAAAGAGTTAAAGAAAAAAGCAGCAGAAATGTACCAATGTCTCAATTCAACTTTGTTGGTCTTGATCTTGATCAACCTGATTAACTAACTCTTTGAGCCAACAATTCTCGTAATTTCCTTTCTCTTTCTTCTTGTTCTTGTTTGATGGTGTTATGAAGCCAGAAGTTGATCCACATTTCAAATAGTCCATATGTGAATATAAGATCATTACTGAGTGGTGAATCCTGTTTGAAAAGGGCAATACCAGTGAATATGAAGGTGAACAACAGTCTTGTTATTGGCATGGAATCAAAATAAACAGAAGTTCCGTTCAATAGCGGCAGCAAGTCAATCAAGCCTAGAAGAGCAGCTATGGTGGATAAGAAGTTGTTGTTATTGGTCAGCGTATTAAGCGCCCCATGTTTCTGTAGGAATAAATTAGTAAATAGATCAGAAGTGACATTTTATTTAAGATGACTTACCATTCCCATTGCCTGGCCTAGCACTATCACAAATGGCTGTTCGGTAAGAACAGAAGGATCCTTCACTAGGTAGAACGCTATTGTGAACAGGGTAGACGATCTGATGTAGCTGACTGTTCTCGACGATATCCAGACCATTTCTATGCAGAGCGGCGTTTGATCTTCTCTAACTTATTGACTTTTGATTTGATTTTGAATTTTTGAATTTTGAATCTTACACTAAAAAAAAAACGAATTTGAACTCTTCATATAAAACACATGAACACATAAACACATAAAACACACAAAACATATAAAACAAACAACATCAAACATCACGCAAATATCACGCAAATTATAGCAACAACAAATGCTAAAAAAAAAAAACATATCCTTTATTCTCATATGTTTTTTACCGCTGAGTCCACCTTCTGTATCAACCGCTTTGTCTCATCTAAGTCTCTCACCGAGTAGTACTCATCAAGTACATTGGGGCTCACCTTAAGATAGTCATCCAGACACAGAGTCTCGATCTTGTAGCTCTCAATATCACTTCTAACTTTCAGTCTTTTAGAAGCTCTACCAGACTCATCATTAGGAGACGCATCTGGTGTAGGGAGAAAAGTTCTAGAAGATAGTGGTTCCCCGATAGCTTCATAGTGTTTAACAAAGGAAAATGTACAGAACCCTTTACATCTTTCACACATAAACCCATCTTCTTCTTGCTCTTTAGCCTTTTTGTCATATATAATCTCACCTTTGTTTTTGATAAAAGGTTTGGGTTTCTTATTAAGGATATCTTCCACTGTTTCTCTTAATGAATATTCATCGTTCAGCTTTGGCTTCAGCGTTTTTAGTGCTTTCTTCATGAATTTCAGATTATTCCCCTTTCCATCATAATTTTCTAGAATATGAACCATTAGTTCCCATATATCAAACACGGAAGCTTTGTTCACTTCTTTTTCATAGTTCTTTGTGGCTAAAACACCATAATCTAACCAATCGGTCATAGTAAAGTTAACTGCTTCGTTGAAGTTGTAGCCAGCATTGAAACCAGCGTGGTAAACTCTTGGATATGTAACGACATATTCACCCGGTTGTTGGTTTGCTGTATAGCATTTGATACCGTTTTTCTCCAATGTGAAAGGTGAAACCAAAGTGATCAGTTGATGAAGAATATCTGGTTGTTTAGCAAATAGATCAGGAGCAAGATTCTTCATGAATTTCTCAAAAACATCAGCTTTTGAAGCAGGAATAGAGTACCATTTCTTAATGTCACCAAAATGCTGATAGTTTGCACTTAGAGTGTATTGATCCTCAACATGCCAACAAAATGTACTAAAGGTGCTACCGATGTAAATCCATGGGATTGTCATTCCAGAAATATCGACTTCCAAATAGTTCAACAAGGAATTTCTATCGAATGGTAGATTGTTCAGATTCATCGGATGATCAACGTATTTCTTATATTCTGCCTTAGTCAGACCAGTCTTGGGATTGTAGTAATCATTAGTTGGGAACCCTGAAACCTCACCTCTTCTCAAATTATGAATATCAGCACCGTAATTTATTTTTATGTCATTATCGGTGTTTTCAACAAGATCCCAAAATATCTTTTCAAGTTCATCAACATTTGGCTTTGGATTACCATTAAAAAAATCTTTGTCAAAGTCTTCAGATAAGTCTTTGAAATCTTCCAATGAATATTCAAAAGAGGAGTCTTTGAACCCATAATGACCATTTCCAATCATACAATTATCACAATACCAACTGTCTTTTGGGATTCTTGATAGTGGAGGGGATAGACAGTAAATGTGATAGGGCTTATCGCAAGAGTCACACAGTAATGTTTCTTCTGGGTGATCGTTCTTCTTACATATCAAACAACCTTCTTCTTCCTCTTCATCTCCAGAGTCATCGGATTCTTCAAATAACAAAGAACTTGGGTATTGCTCTTCAACTAAAGTTCTTCTGAATTCTGATTTTTCACTCAAAAAGTTGAAATAACTCTTTAACTTTGAGTGATAAACTTGTAGTATCGCTTGAGAAGGGACCCCTAAAGATTCTGAGATTTCAGACCATAGATTATGATTTCTCATCAAAACCTCAAAAGATATGTTTGGTAAATTTGATGATCCACTAGACTTCTTTGAGTTCAACCACTTCACAATAGTAATGAATATATCGTAATAATGAAGTTTGACTCCATTATGGACCTTCTCAAAAGTATCATTTGGCAAACTGAGGCCATTCATCTTGTTGTAGTTAAGAAGCTGCTTATAAAAAAACAAACGGCATCTATTCTGAAGATTCAGTTCTTTAAGCTTCTGGATTCTAGGAACGAACCTGAACTTCTGTTTGTTGATGGAAAGTGGAGGTTTAAAACTCTCTGGAGGAACGAGTTTGATCATTCCATACTTGGCTCCCAGATCAGAAATTTCGGGTGAGGAAAGATAAGTAATAGGATCCTTGAACTGTTGTTCGGATGGGTATAAAGTAGGGACCTCAGTGATACCCATTATTGGTGATGCCAGACACACTAACTTTACTGGAAATGATGATGGACCGAAGAATTAGAAGCAAGAAAAAGGTGTGATTAAAGTGTGAAACCAAATATCGGTAGCACTGAACGATTCCGAAATCTAACCAATTAACACCAATGTAGAGCAGATAAGTAGAAATAGCCAGGCAAAAAAGCGTTAGCAGGCAACTGTTTAAATCGAATCAAGCAAAGCACAAATATCCAGATAAGGTCTCCAAATTGCAAGTCTCTGCTCCTCTATCCACTCTGGAGTTGTTTGAAAAACAATCAATCCACTTTTTCGACTGAGCATGAGCACAACACATTAAACTCTCCAAAAAGCCGGTACGCACAGCACTTTGCTGCACGTACTTTCTCCATTTTGGGAGGTTGTCCCAGCGATTACGTGTTATTCGCGAACCCGAACACCCGAACACCCATCTGTTATTTGTTTTTGTTTGCTGAAAAAGAAGTGGGCAAAATTATAGTAGATAACCATCACTGTCGACAGTAACCCACACCAGCATTATAATTAATTAATTAGTTATAATGCGTAGTAGTAGATTTAGAAATTTGCCCTACGAGAAAGGAAAGCGATATACTCTTTGTGTGTTTGGTGCAGGTACCATTGGTCAGGCTCTTCTCTCTGCTTACTTCACATCCGTCACACCAGAAACTGCGCCAGCCAAGATCATCGCTTGTGTAAACTCTAGATCATCAGCAGCAAAGCTACAACAACTGTATCAATCGAAGACTGGGTCTATTCAATTTGAAATTAGTTTTGGTCCCGAATCAAATGCAGAAGCTGTTTATCAATCGGATGTGGTGATTATTGCTACGAAGCCATATGTCACTGGTAAAGCTTTAGATGCTTTTCGTCAAGACTTATTAGACGATAAACTCTTGATTTCAATGGTCGCTGGTTGGACTATTGAACAATTTGAAAGGTATTCCCCTAAAGTCAGCAGGGTCATGACTAATACACCAGCAAAATACCAATATGGTACTGCAGTTGTTTCGTACTCCCGAGAAGTGTCTCGTGATGACCGTCAACTGATCTTAGATCTTGTTTCACCAATTGGTAAAGTTGTTGAATTACCAGAAAGTAACATGGATGCTGCTACGGCCCTAGTTGGTTCTGGTCCTGCATTTGTCCTTCTGGTCTTGGAAGGTTTGATCGAGAGTGGTGTCAGTTTGGGTATACCTTATGAACAGAGCAAAGAATGTGCTATCAAAGTCTTGGAAGGAACAGCCAAATTGGCTGAATTATCAGGAACTCATCCAGGTGAACTAAAAGCCAAAATCTGTACCCCTGCGGGAACTACAATTGCTGGTCTGATCGAAATGGAGGCGCACGGTGTGAAGCACGGTGTTATCAGAGGTGTTCAGAAGGCGGCAGAACGTGCCAGTGAATTAGGTAAGAAATAGATCTCGAGTAAGTACTACTTGTATTCTTGTGTATTGTATTCCAAGGCCTTATATTCCTTTTGTGTTATGTAATCAAACAATGCTCGTGACCCTGCCTAATCTGAGTCTGACAGCAGTAATTCCCAGTCACCCGGCCTCGGGTGTTTCGACCAATGAGACGCGTTTTCAAATTTTATTGGACAGTTCGAGAATTCGCTCCCTTTCTTGAAAAAAACCCAAAAAATCTTTCAACTTTTTACCACCAACACTCCCAGCACCAACTCAAGTTAAGTTCTTTTTGTCACAACAAAATGGTCTTACCAAGATTATACAACGCAACTTCAAAAGCTGCTTTCAAGGCTGCTAAGAGCCAATTGGTTTTCAATAGAGGTTTAGCTACCGCCCCAGTTGCTACTGGTAAAGTTAGGTATGTATTTTTATCCAAGGCTTTTAGGGGGATGGTGGAATATACGAGGGAGACACACTTCAATTGACTGATCTGCACCATTGAGCTTCATGCTCTTGCTTCTCCCCATTTTATGAATTGGTCCTCATCATGTTTCGCCTTGTTGAAGTGTCATTTTACCGGTGTTGTTTGTGTTGTGTGATTGGATCAAGGGGGTTTCAACGTTTTTTGGGTGTCATTTTCCACAACTCAAAACAATGGAAATCAACAGTAATCTATCACATCAAAATGCACTGTTGCATTGTTGATATGATCTCACATGATAGAATCATTTCCTTTCACTCAATTGATTAACAATTGTTGTTTTCAACTTGGCTTTATTTTGTTTTTCTCCTTATTGGCCCTTTCACTTTTTGTTCGGGTCGACGACGAAAAGGAAAAAAATCAACGATGAAGAAGAAGGGAGATGTACGCCCAGAAAAAAAAACATGCTCCCATTGAAGAGCAACACTATCCATCCCGTCAGCCCATCAATCTGTTTCATTAGGACTTATACTAACACCCCCATAGAGCTGTTATTGGTGCTATTGTCGATGTCCAATTCGAAGGTGATAACTTACCAGCTATCTTAAATGCCTTAGAAATTAGAAACCATGAATCTGGTCGTTTAGTCTTAGAAGTTGCCCAACATCTAGGTGAAAACACCGTCAGAACCATTGCTATGGATGGTACCGAAGGTTTAGTCAGAGGTGAATCCGTCATTGATACCGGTGCTCCAATCACTGTCCCAGTTGGTCGTGAAACTTTAGGTCGTATTATCAACGTTATCGGTGAACCAATTGATGAACGTGGTCCAATCAACACCAAACAAAGAAACCCAATTCATGCTGATCCACCATCATTCTCTGAACAATCCACTAATGCCGAAGTTTTAGAAACTGGTATCAAAGTTGTCGATTTATTAGCTCCATACGCCAGAGGTGGTAAAATTGGTTTATTCGGTGGTGCCGGTGTCGGTAAAACTGTCTTTATCCAAGAGTTGATCAACAACATTGCCAAAGCCCATGGTGGTTTCTCCGTTTTCACCGGTGTCGGTGAAAGAACCAGAGAAGGTAACGATTTATACCGTGAAATGAAAGAAACTGGTGTCATCAACTTAGAAGGTGACTCTAAAGTCGCTTTAGTTTTCGGTCAAATGAACGAACCACCAGGTGCTAGAGCTCGTGTTGCTTTAACCGGTTTGACCATTGCTGAATATTTCAGAGATGAAGAAGGTCAAGATGTCTTGTTATTCGTTGATAACATTTTCAGATTCACCCAAGCTGGTTCTGAAGTTTCTGCCTTATTAGGTCGTATTCCATCTGCCGTCGGTTATCAACCAACCTTAGCCACTGATATGGGTTTGTTACAAGAACGTATCACCACCACCAGAAAAGGTTCCGTTACTTCTGTCCAAGCTGTTTATGTCCCAGCTGATGATTTAACTGATCCTGCTCCAGCCACCACTTTTGCCCATTTGGATGCTACTACTGTCTTGTCCCGTGGTATTTCAGAATTAGGTATTTACCCAGCTGTCGATCCATTAGATTCTAAATCAAGATTGTTGGATGCTGCCGTTGTTGGTGATGAACATTATAACGTTGCTACTCAAGTCCAACAAACTTTACAAGCCTACAAATCCTTACAAGATATCATTGCTATTTTAGGTATGGATGAATTATCAGAACAAGATAAATTAACTGTTGAAAGAGCCAGAAAAATTCAACGTTTCTTATCTCAACCATTCGCTGTTGCCGAAGTTTTCACCGGTATCCCAGGTAGATTGGTTAGATTAAAAGATACTATTACTTCCTTCAGAGGTGTCTTAGATGGTAAATACGATCATTTACCAGAAAACGCCTTCTATATGGTTGGTGGTATTGAAGATGTTATCGCTAAAGCCGAAAAATTAGCTGCTGAAGCTAACTAAGCAGGTTAATCCCCCAAAAAAGTATTTTCCTTGTTTTACCCAGTTTTAACGACTTTTTACGTCTTACTTGAAATATTCATTACTATTAACAGAAAGCATTTTATATGATACAACAAAAAACAATGACTTATTGAGAAAAATAAATATTTAGAGAATGTTTATAAAAACTCCTATTGTAGTGTAACTATTGTTTTATGACCTTGTTGTGAAATTTGTTTTTGTAAATGACGTCTCTAGAACAAGAGTTCTAGATGATCAGCTAGCACAACTATGTCTTCTCACGTTGACATTGTTTATAGCAATATTGACAGTGGAGCCTATGAATAGAGTATGTTCAGCAAACCTAGCGTTCACAGTAGTTAATGTATTATCATAAGTAGTCACAATCTAACAGCTTTTCAAAGAATATTTCCCATAATTTCTCAAAAAAACCTATCTACGTACTAGTTCTTCATTCAACTAAGGCTAATCTCTCTCAGTTGAAATTTAAGGTTTTTGGTAGTTACTTCGTTGATAGGAGTTGTAGACTTTGAGCTTTGAGTTCTTACTTCTTTATCCAGAGATTCGTCCAATTCCGGGGCCCAATCGATGGATGTGGATTGTTAAAAATCCCAGTCGGTCCCGCGTATATCCTCATTTATCCTGCTGGCTTAAACTAGTAGTTCAGATCAAATAGGAGTAGCAGCCTCATAATTTGCCGGGGGAGGTTACGCTAGTTCTCCCTTCTCATCTATATTTTTTTAAAATGACTAGGAGCCTTAAACGGGGGACAGTGTACACTGTAGTGATTTCTTTGAGCGACATTTGTAAGTTCT
The DNA here is from genome assembly GCA_030556525.1 of Wickerhamomyces quercuum. NCBI lineage: Eukaryota > Fungi > Ascomycota > Saccharomycetes > Phaffomycetales > Wickerhamomycetaceae > Wickerhamomyces > Wickerhamomyces quercuum. Next base: position 108,299 of record JAKTUE010000036.1, read on the forward strand.
AGCTGCCAACTCAATATACAAAGGGTCTTTTAATTCGTAACACCACACCACGGTAACAGAGTGGAAACTACCTCGTTTGGTTCTTGGTTATAGTTCCGTGCTTCAGTGATGTTCATGAAAGCACATACGTTATACCGTTTGGAAAGGAGGCAGGGTCGGTCTTCCGTGAAGTTCAAATCACAGATTTTTACATGATCAAGGTTGAAGAGTTAAGACGATACTGAGTAAATAAAACTAATCGCTGAAAGAAGCCCGCGATCTTTGAGTGTTGAAGACTGCACACGATAGAATAGCACGGTTTGCATTGTGTGAGCATTCACCTAACCAAGATACAATAGGGAGAGAGTTGTTTGCCGGTGTTCCAGCGATCGATACGATAATTGAGATCGGTAAATGAACCACCGTGGAAGCTGACTAGTAGATGCATGAAGCTTATTTTATTTTTCTTTTTGTCCAGTGTCGGTGTTAGTCTCCTTCCAGTCCTCCTTTTATATGTCCGCTCAGGGGGTTCTTCAGCAATTTCATTGGGTGCTGGAAACTGAAAGGATATTTTAAGCCTGCGAGACAACGACGAACGGAGAATGTAGCTTGTTGGTGAAGGGTCCAACGAGCTTCCCAACTCAGAGTTTTAAACAAGTGGTGGCCGAATCTGAGAGGTAAATCGGAGCCAGGTTTTTATGCGTACGATTTTGTGTCAAATTTTACAGCCAAAAACACCTCGAGATAAAATAATTCGCCCGGGCGCGGAAAAGGTATGATTGATTGTGAGACAGTGTAATCGCATATAAACTGGGCTCAGCAGTACATAGAGCTGGGCACTTTCATTTTGCCGTGCATATTTGTGAGGATTAGTAACGGACTCTTTTCAATTGAAGAACAGGGCTGATTTTTTCACTATATGATGCCTCTGGACTGATCTGTCATAATAAGTTGGACGCAATATTCTACGTTAGAAGTGGACACGATTTAAGCTTATAATATGAATCTGTAAATTTTACAGCTGACCATGACGGACGTTTTGTGTTGCAGTATCATGTATACTCCCTGCCTACTGTTCACTTTTATCCAACCAGTGATCAGTAAAAGTTGACGAAGCAAGACGCAGAACCCTACTGGCAGCCACTGAAATATATTTGACGGGAACCGATTTGTAGGTTGGTACCACCATATTATCAACACTGACTGTAAAAGATGTGGACATCTGCCAGACTAGTTTATTTCCCCTCTATATTACTGAAGGTGTTTAAGGAGCCAATAGATATCCAGTTCACAGAAGAACTCTGGCTAACATACGACAAGTGTTGCAAGATTTTCCCTTAATCAGAAACACGCAGAATTAAGAGAAAGATAGCTTGGAAGTATTAGAACTGTGGTGCTACAAGCTTGCCGATTGATCCTGAGAAGATTGTATCAAACAGATACAATCGTTCATTTTTAACTGATGAGTTTCCACTTATAAGTTAAGCTCAATGCAGAACAAATGGTTGACTCAACTAGATCCCCCAATTGGTATTATAACTGAATCTGGTAATTCTGAAAAGCCTTAATAGGTGCAATATTTAGTGCTACATACATGAATAGACGATGGCATGAATTGATGCCAGAAGGCTAAAAAATATCGGTTTTCCATTGCTTTTAGTCACTGAAATGAGCATTGTTAAATGTAAATGTGACTGGTGCTCCACTTCATGTAGATTGTTGTTGCCTATTGTTACAAATGCTAGTTGGATTACTCTTGTAAATTTCTTGAATCTATTACTGATGAATCGCTTACTCCACTTTCCCTAGCTCCTTAATCCACGCTCTACAGACTTTCTTCGAAATCTATAAGAAAGGTGGGCATTGCTAATGTCTGAGAGTTCAATTAGGTGATGGACTCGCAACTAGCCAATTATAACTTGTTATAGAATCTGGACGTACTTGCTGAATAATAAGCTCAACGCCGGGCTCACAGAGTGTGAGCTGAAATTAAGCATAAATGAGTCCGTCATAAAAAAAATACGTCAGTGATTTCAGGGGAACATTTCCACTTCACTTCAAACATTGACACAACCCTGTTCATGAAAAGGCTTGAAAATAAAAAGGTTGGTCATGCTAATTGACTCCTAACAAATATTGCTGAGTGTGTCCACACACATCAAAAGAGACCAATGGTAAGCAAGTTCGTCGATTTCCTTATCAAACACAGAGGCGCTTTGCGGGTGTCTTTTGTGTGCTTCTGTTGGTGCGTGAGGGTTTGTGGAATTTATGGGTTTTTTTGTGCTGGCCTGGAAAAACTCATCTGCTGGGCGGTGTGTCGGTGTTATAAAAAGGGCCTGTTTAGTCTCAGTCGGACTGCCTGCGAAAGTAGGGGAGAAAAAAAGGAAAGGGCAAAAGAAATAGGGAGAAGACTGTCCATTGGTCATGGGGTTGCCTACTTAAGTGGCATTGCAGCAGTAGTACTTGGGGGTTAATTACAAGCTCTCTTTCTAATTTCTAAATTACCCCAAGGTGTCTCCTTTTCTTTTTTTAACGATGGGAGATAGAATCGATAAAAGTGATTTAAGAAATGTTGCTTTAAAGTCTCTCCGACTCAAAATTCTAGACCCAAAAAAAGTTTTTTACAGTTGATGGTAAAAGATTTCTTAAAAAAAAAAGAAATCTGACCAAAGTGAAAGAAGAAACAATCGGGAAACTTGTAAGAAGTGCGTTAGCTGCACTTCATTCTAAATGATCGTACTACTCACATCGGGACGCAAATTACTGTAAGTTTGCAACTCCCACTTTTAAAGTTTTTTTAGGCACAAAACCTTCTCTTAAAGAACAGCAGAAAATTTTTCAATCCTTACAGCTTTGAAAGTATAAATACCACTCAAAATCTTTTTAATCTCATCCATCTTCTGCTCGCTTCTCTGCTCTTCGTCCAATTGGCTCCTTCTTTCTCCAACATCTCGGTCCAATCAATTGTAATCACAATGTCAAGTGAGAAGGATTATACACAAGCTGCCCCAGCTCGCGATGAAGAATCATTGACCAGTGCCTCCAAAAAGGACTACAACGATGCTCCTGTTCATAAAGATGAGTACGCTAAGACAAAGTTCATCACAATCAGAAAAGCTGAAATCTTAGCCGATCAATATAAAGCAAGCACTCTGTTGACTGCCGTTCTATTGTTCTCTGCCTTGTTGATTGGTTACGGTTATGGTTTGGATGCTAACATTCGTTCCGTTTACACTGCTTATGCCACCTCTTCTTATGGTACACATTCTCTAATTTCAACAGTTGGTGTTATCAACGCTGTTATTGGTGCTGCTTCACAAGTTGTCTACGCCAGATTGTCAGATGTCTTTGGCCGTTTCGAATTGCTACTTACTGCTATTGTCTTCTACGTTGTTGGTACCATCATCCAATCACAAGCTCATGACATTCAAAGATATTGTGCTGGTGCCGTTTTTTACAACTTGGGTTATGTTGGTGTCTTATTGATTGTCTTGTTAATCTTGTCTGATTTCTCTACTTTGAGATGGAGATTATTTTACCAATTTATCCCAACTTTACCATTCATCATCAACACCTGGATTTCTGGTAATGTTACCGGTGCTGTCGGTCCAAAAGATCACTGGTCCTGGGGTATTGGTATGTGGGCTTTCATTTTTCCACTTGCTGCTCTACCATTTGTCTCCTGTATGTTACACATGAGATGGTTGGCCTCCAAGACTGAAGAATGGAAAGAAATCAAACAAGAAAAGACCTTTTTTCAACAAAGTGGTGTCTTCAAGTCCATCAATGAATTATTCTGGAGAACTGATGTTATTGGTGTTTCTCTTGTAACTGTTGCCTTGGGTTGTATCTTGGTTCCATTAACCTTAGCTGGGGGTCTCCATTCTAAATGGAAATCCGGTAAAATTATCGGTCCATTCGCCTTGGGTTTTGTTCTATTACCTCTTTTCGTGGCCTATGAATCTCTAATGTCCAAATACCCAATTGCTCCTTTCAAATTGTTAAGAGATCGTGGTGTCTGGGCCGCTTTGCTTATGTCCTTTTTGTTGAATTTCATTTACTACATGGCCTACGATTATTTATATACCGTTTTGGTCGTTGCTGTCAATCAATCAACCACCTCCGCTACCAGAATCACTTCATTGGCCTCGTTTGCCGGTGTTGTCTGGAGTCCTTTATTTGCCTTGATTGTTGTTTACTTTAGAAGACTCAAAGGTTTCATTATATTGGGTACTTCTTTTTGGTTCTTAGCTACTGGTTTGCTATATCATTTCAGAGGTGGTGAAGAATCTAAATCTGGTATCATTGGTTCTATGATTGTCTGGGGTATAGGTACCACCATGTTCTCATACCCTGTTACTGTTTCTGTTCAATCTGTCACCTCCCATGAAAACATGGCCACTGTTACAGCTCTATGTTATGTTCTTTACAGAGTTGGTTCTGCTGTTGGTAATTCTGTTTCTGGTGCCATCTGGACTCAATTGCTACCATCTAAACTAGAAGAAAACTTAGGTAATGCTACTTTAGCTGCTGAAGCTTATGGTTCTCCATACACTTTCATCGTTGCTTATCCATGGGATACTCCAGAGAGACAATTGGTTGTCAAAGCTTATAGATACATCCAAAGACTAGAAACCGTGGTTGCTCTATGTTTCTGTGTGTTGTTGCTTGGTACTGCTTTTTTCCTAAGAGACGCACCTTTAACTGATGAAATTGCTCATAATAGTGACATTGCTGAAGGTGAATACATCTACACCAAACATGAAGATCGTGTCTATGACTTCATTCGTGGTCTCTTTGGTAAAAAAAAAAATAATGCCTCTACTAAAAAGGTTGATGAATCAGAATAGAGCTGATGTGTCACAAATAGATTAGTCTAATGTTCTTTTTCCTTCAATGATTTTTTAATGATGTCTACATAAAACCTGCTTCTAACTAATAATTCATAATATATCACATTCTAATTGCGTTTTATCAAATGAATAATGTATCATATTCGGTTGCTGATCTGTTGGATTTGTTTCTGAGTAAAGTAGTGTAGTGTTTCTTGAGCTAAAAAATAAAGTAATTCAAACAAAAATAAAAAATTCGCGAAAATATTCAAAAAATGATCCCTAGCAGGATCGAACTGCTGATCTTGGCGTTATTAGCACCACGCCTTAACCAACTGGGCCAAGGGATCTTTTCCGAATTTTTGTAAAAAACAGAACTCCTTAGTCAATAGTATTGATATCATTATATAAGCAACATGAGTTTCATGAAATGATCTATAAAGTCTAAAGATCAGGAGATTTATACAAAAGGTCATACGATACAGCGTGGCCCAACAGGAAATTCGACTATAAAAGGAGCAGTTCAAATGTGAAAAATTCATTTTTTTTTAGTTTTCTATTTATCTTTTAAGAGAATCATCTTTAACCTTAACTGTAGACAACCAATCAGAACAAAGCAAGAACTCTGTAACACTAATACAAGTAGTTACATAAGCAACTAGTAAGAACAACAACAGTTAGTGAAGACAAGGGTCTATACTATAGGGTCAGAGTATCCATAACTATTATATCGTCACAACCCTTTACACTTGGTAGCACCTCGCAATAGTATTTCGGTCTATTAGGACATAAGTTAACTGTACTCAAAGGTAGGTTGTACTGGCAGAAGTTGATAAGGACTTCAGGAGAACATCAGTAGCCAACAAGAGCCAGTAAGATAAGCAAAGTCGATTGTACTGATAGAAGTTGGTAGGTAGGAGCCTCGCTTCAAAGATAAGTCAGTAGTCAAGGTAAGACAGTAAGTCAAAGGTAGGACAGCCAGTCAAAGGTCAGGTAAGGTTAAACATATCAAAGGATGGACGATATAAACATGGAGGAAGCTAACAACAACCCAATGTTGGCGTTGATGCAAAGATTAGCAATGACTCAAGAGATGATCGCAGCACAGGTGGCACATAGGGAAGAAAACAAGGACACCCCTCGGTTAAATGCAGTTAAAGTCGCAGATCAATATGATGGTAATCCAAGCGCAGCTGTTATCGATGCGTTCTTGGACCACTTGAGAACACAGATGATGTTAAACAAGGTGGTCGATGGATTAGATAGGATCGCAGTCTTCGGAGCGAACTTGAAAGGTCCTGCACAAAATTGGTATGCTTATGTTATGGGACCAGAAAGAAATCGGGTCACAAACTTTGAACGTTTTGTAGAACTATTCATGGAAAGATTCTATCCAACAAAGGATGAAACTACCATCTCAGAATTCAAAAGGTTAAGACAGACTTCTAGTGTTTCTGAATTCATCCGTAGATTCATGGCACTTAGAGAGAAGTTACCAGCAGCGTATAATAACGAGGAGATCTTAATGACTCAGTTCAAGTCAAGAGTCAAGCCCGCAATTAAAAGATACTTAGCAATATCTAAACCAAGAAACTTGTTCGAAATGTATGGAGATGCAAAGTTTGCTGATGAGTATCTGTGGGAAGAAAAACACAGGCAGTCCAGACCACTGCCATGTTATAATAAGACATCTAAGAAGTATAACTATACTAACGATAGGATCAGAGTATCCGTAACCTATATTTTGTGAGTGTTTTTTAGGATAATTATTACACTTACCCGCTCTTCCAGGTTATGTCATTCCCACCTTCTTCTACATTCCTGTCTATGAACACCCTGTTTCTACTTTCTTATATAAATGGAGGGTAGTCCTCTATGGATCCCTTTATCATTCTTTATAATAATACACACATTTTTTACTCAACTTCACTGACACCTAACGCTGAAAGGTCTCTAACTTAAGTAGCAATAGTAACATCGGTTGCGCCTCAACGTATCCTCAAGGACTCAATTTAATCAATCTTATCAATTTCAGTAGCTGCGTCCCTCAATCTCTATCAGTTCCTCCTTGATTCTTCCTAAGCTTGTTAGTTTGTTAGATCAGTATGTCAGATAAAGAATTTATCAAAAATTTGGTGTCAGCTCTCCGTGAGGCAAACCGTAAGGGTGTTCCTGTTCCTCCTCCTACTCCTCCCAAAGAGTTGAATTACTCTGATGCTGATTACCTTACCTTAGATCAGAATTTGGTTGTTGATTATCTTACTAGTTTGGAAGCTTTCTTAGACAATCAGGTTGAAGGAGAAGATTATAGTGTTCAACGAATCAAACAAGTTATCATGAAAACTCTACAAGGGAACGTTGTGAGACAACCGGTCAAACATTATTTTCAACAACTGGAAGCGTCGAGTCGGCCTTTTGAATTCGAAGAGTTTAAAGTGAAATTTATACAAAACTTCATAGGTGAAGCTTCTGTGCGCCAAATTATCAATAACTGGTATTCATTAGCTCAATATCAGAATGAAAGCGTTGGTCGTTATACTCAACGTTTCTCAGAACAGTCTTATATCGTTCGTTATTTGGCTCCAGAGTTCCTGAGTGAGTCAGTTTGGGTTAGCAAGTATGTTGCGGGATTGTTACCAGCAATTCGGGCTGCAGTTGAAATGCATAATGCACAAACATTTGGTGCTGCTCACTTGCGTGCTGTTTTAGTGGAAGAAGTTAATGATACTTTGAAGAGAGAGTTAAATGGTAATGTTATTTCCCGTAACAATAACACTTATGGTCGTGGTAACAGTCGTGGTAACAATCGTGGTTTCACACAGATGATGAGAAGTTGAATACTGCTGCAAAAAGAAAGGAACGATAAGAAACTGATCTATAAGATAACCAGTTATTAGTTAAAACTACAAGGTAAATATGTATTAGTTAAGATTATATAGCTCATATGTGGGACATAATAGCCATTGATATCCATGCTGTCTCGTAATGATAATCGAGCCATATCCAGAAATCTTAATTTGTAATAATCACTGAAATTGAGGTGAATGAGTCTCCTGTCAACACCAGGTTCAAGGTGGAAGTCTTTTGTCTGCCGTTGTTTCTTTATCAATTTGATCATATTGAATCCATAAATTTTGAATATATCCAGCGTGTTAAACTATCCTGGTCCACTTAAGCGTGAAAGCAGTGAAAGAGGTGACTAGACTTCCACAAAGAAAGTGAGAAGATGTGACGAATGGACTCTGAAAGCTTGTGTGAATTGAAGCACTTCAATGGCTGAATATAAACGTCGTCCGGAAAGCGCGATGTGTGTGTACCACATTTGGCACCTCGGATTTCGTTCCTGTTTTTTGAACATGTCTTCAGTTTCTTCGAACTATCAACGATTAACAACATACATTTAGTTGAAGAAACCCGATTTCTGGCCTTTTCTCAGTAAACAAGATGCAGATCCAACTATTGTTAACACTCATTTCATTTATTAGTCTTTCCTGGGCATTCAAGCTTCAAAATGGTGCTATTACTTCCCGAGGTGTCGAACAACCATTCTCTAATGAACAACAAATAGACACTCCTATCGTCTTTGATGATGTAACTTCTGATCTATCAATTAAATTTGAATTGGACAGCAAGAAGCAGCCAGATCAGATTTTTGTCAAATTGAGCAACGCTGATGGCGTTGAAACCTCTTTCAAGCCAATCACAAGATTGATTGGTGATGTTTTTGTTAGTAAACTAACCGTATCATATTCCAAACTACCTAAATTGTTCACAAGTGAACCAGAGTTAGATATAAGTTTAATTGTTGCTGATTTTGATGAATCATTAGCAAAGATCAATACCAAAATTGGCTCGATTCAATTGACTGAAGAATTGATCTCACAATCGAAGTATGTGAAACCAGTTAAATTTGAACACAAACCAGAAATTCACCACGTCTTTCAACAAGCTCCAAAAACTGTAAACTCAGGTATTGCATTGGTTTTTTCTGCTCTATCTGTCGCTGTTTTGATTTTCTCAGTGATTGTTTGGATTGGTTTAGGAGTTGTTGACTTTAAGAATTTTCCTGGATTTGACCTCTCAGCCATTGCATTTATTGCCCTGATTTTTGGATATGAAGTTGTTTTCTTCCAATACTACCTTGGCTCAAGTATTTTCCAGACTATTTTCAAAGTTTTCATTTTATTAGGTCCATCTGTTTGGTTCGGTTCTAATGTTTTGAACTACGTTGGGTCATTAAGATTAGCTGGTAAGCGTTAGAAGAAGGAAAATGAAAGAACGAGAATAAATGACAAAATATCTACAATCTTCGCATAATTTAATGCCAACTGTGTAGACATATCTTTTTTCTTTTGAATAATATACATCTATTAGCACGTTCTCAATCTAGAATAAATCACCATCAAGATCATCCTCTTCCAAGGCATTCAACAGTTCAATCTCGTCATCCTGATCTTCTTCATTGAGACTGTTATCGATTCTATTGACACTTGGTGGATATCTCATAGCTTTAACACAATCATCATGCAAGGAATTGACAAAATTTATACGTTGGTTAAATTGATCTTGTGGTAAGACTGTAGAATATATGTTCAAGGTTTCATTACTCTCAACATAACCAAACTGATGATTCAGTTTAGCATCAGTAACACCATCTCTTATAGCTTTTGAAACAATATATTCAGCAGCAGATTCATTATCAAGATGTAATTTAATACAAATATCTTTCAATGAAATTTTCGTGTAAGAAAGTGAGATGATTCTAATACCGGTTTTTATAACGTTTGATCTTAATCTAGAAACTAGAGTGTAATTATCATCTTTGATTAGCTGTTCACGGTATTTGGTGGTAACTTCATTAAAAAGTTTCAAATCACCAAACTTGACAGCCCTTGTGATTTCTTGATATGGCTTTAGTACATTTTCAAAACCTGGCTTTTGGAAAAACGATAACTCTGGTATGTCACCCGTTAATAGTTCAATCAAAGCACTCAATTTATAAGCCACTTGCAGGAAACCAATAGCATTTTGAGTTTGTGGAGCTTTACGAATAGCGGTGACAACAGATTCATGTGCATCAGAATAGTTAAGTTGGATGGAGTTGATCTTAGCTAGATAAAAGAAATATCTAGCTTCGATTGATGTTGAAACATTCTTTGGAAATTCTATTTTTTCTATGAAATTAGACGCTTGTGAATAATCATGCAGTAAGATATAGTTTCTTAAAATGATGGTTATCAAAACACCTGATGTTTCTGTATCATGTTTCAAAGTTGATGTTCTTAAAGCAAGAAGTAAGTCGTGTCTAATAGAAACCAAGTCATTTAATAACTCTTTAGTTCTAGCAACATAGAACCAGATCTTAGCAGTTATTAAATCCAATGAACGTCTGTTGTATAGTTTGATAAGAACTAAAATGTATTTTGTGTTTAGTTCATCCAATTTGGATAACTCATTGATATCTAATAGGAATAATTGGACCAACCAATGGATGACAAAGTTGACTTCAGGTAGAATCTCACCTCTTTCGGCATCTTCAGTAGGGACAACAGTAGCATCGGCGCCAATGAATCCAAGTAGATATTGCTTGTATTCACCATCAAGGTACTTGTTGATCAGTTCGGCCAATACAAGAACGTTCAGTTGTTTTCTGATAGAGACCAGTTCTCTCAAAGCTTTGAAGACATAACGTTGATCAAAGGTTTTGACTGTTCTGGAAAGCAGCTGGAAAGAGTTCTCGATCTTCGCGATTGTCAGTTGGGAAAGCTCTTCTGCTGTTGGTTCGTTGTCAGTGACGATTTTCTCCTCGGACGACATTCTTGTGCTGACTTAAGAATTGCGGGAGGGACAATTCTATGTGTTGGGCAACTGTTCTTTCGTTGGTGGCGATTTGAATAGTAAACACTCTCTTTTTTCATCCATTTTCCCTTTCCAAGGTAAAAAATTCGCGGAATATTTTCTCCAAACACTGGCACCTTTTCAGCTCGTTTTTTGTATGGGCGAAAAAAATTTAGTATGGGAGAAAACCAAATTGCTCCGAAATTTCGCCAGACACTCTGTTTTAAAAATTAAGTAACACAACATTG